>JAFEMH010006865.1:12500-109975 GCA_022495995.1 Adenophora triphylla var. japonica | reverse complement strand
TTGGTTAAAAAAGGAGGGTATTTGGCTACTAGTGCCCAGGAGCCCAAAAATGCGTGTACTACCCCCTATGGGGAATCGGGAAATTTCGTAAATAGTCATTTTTACCATGAAAACGACCTCCGTTTGAGCCAAATTTTTGGTGGGCGGATCCTTTCAAATATTCTATTGGATGTGTTGAAAAAAGGAGGGTATTTGGCTACGAGTACCTGGGAGCCCAAAAATGCGTGTACGAATCGAGAAATTTCGTAAATGGTAATTTTCACCATGAAAACGACCTCCGTTTGAGCCAAATTTTTTGTGGGCTTATCCTTTCAAATGTTCTATTGGATTGGATGAAAAAAGGATGGTATTTGGCTACTAGTGCCCGAGAGCCCAAAAATGGTCATTTCACCATGAAAACGACCTCCGTTTGAGCCAAATTTTTGATGGGCGAATAATTTCAAATGTTCTTTTGGATTGGCTGAAAAAAGGATGGAATTTGGCTACTAGTGCCCGGGAGCCCAAAAATGCGTGTGCTACCCTTTTGGGGAATCGGGAAATTTCGAAAATGGTGATTTTCAACATGAAAACGACCTTCGTTTGAGACAAATTTTTGGTGGGCGGATCCTTTCAAATGTTTTATTGAATTGGTTGAAAAAAGGAGGGTATTTGGCTACTAGTGCCCGGGAACCCAAAAATGGTCATTTTCTCCATGAAAACGACCTCCGTTTGAGCCAAATTTTGGGTGGGCGGATCCTTTCAAATGTTCTATTGGATTGGTTGAAAAAAGGAAGATATTTGGCTACGAGTGCCCAGGAGCCTAAAAATGCGTGTACTACCCCCTTTGGCGAATCGGGAAATTTCCTAAATGGTGATTTTCACAATGAAAACGACCTCCGTTTGAGCCAAATTTTTGGTCGGCGGATCCTTTCAAATGTTATATTGGATTGGTTGAAAATAGGAGGGTATTTGGCTACTAGTGCCCGGGAGCCCAACATGCGTGAGCTACCCCCTTTGGGGAATAGGGAAATTTCGTAAATGGGGATTTTCACCATGAAAACGACCTCCGTTTGAGCCAAATTTTTGGTGGACGGATCCTTTCAAATGTTCTATTGGATTGGTTGAAAAAAGGAGGGTATTTGGCTACTAGTGCCCAGGAGCCCAAAAATGCGTGTACTACCCCCTTTGGGGAATCGGGAAATTTCGTAAATGGTCATTTTTACCATGAAAACGACCTCCGTTTGAGCCAAATTTTTGGTGGGCGGATCCTTTCAAATGTTCTATTGGATTTGTTGAAAAAAGGAGGGTATTTGGCTACGAGTACCTGGGAGCCCAAAAAATGCGTGTACTACACCCCCTTTGAGGAATCGGGTAATTTCGTAAATGGTGATTTTCACCATGAAAACGACCTCCGTTTGAGCCAAATTTTTTGTGGGCTTATCCTTTCAAATGTTCTATTGGATTGGATGAAAAAAGGATGGTATTTGGCTACTAGTGCCCGAGAGGCCAAAAATGGTCATTTCACCATGAAAACGACCTCCGTTTGAGCCAAATTTTTGGTGGGCGGATCATTTCAAATGTTCTGTTGGATTGGTTGAAAAAAGGAGGGAATTTGGCTACTAGTGCCCGGGAGCCCAAAAATGCGTGTGCTACCCCCTTTGGGGAATCGGGAAATTTCGAAAATAGATTTCACCATGAAAACGACCTCCGTTTGAGCCAATTTTTTGGTGATCGGATCTTTTCAAATGTTTTATTGGATTGGTTGAAAAAAGGAGGGTAAATGGCTAATAGTGCCCGGGAGCCCAAAAATGCGTGAGCTACCCCCCTTTGAGGAATCGGGAAATTTCGTAAATGGTGATTTTCACCATGAAAACGACCTCCATTTGAGCCAAATTTTTGGTAGACGGATCCTTTAAAATGTTCTATTGGATTGGTTGAAAAAAGGAGGGTATTTGGCTACTAGTGCCCGGGACCCAAAAATGCGCATACTGCCCCCCTTTGGGGAATCGGGAAATTTCGTAAATGGTGATTTTCAACATGAAAACGACCTCCGTTTGAGCCAAATTTTTGGTGGACGGATCCTTTCAAATGTTCTATTGGATTGTTTAAAAAAAGGAGGGTATTTGGCTACTAGTGCCCAGGAGCCCAAAAATGCGTGTACTACCCCCTTTGGGGAATCAGGAAATATCGTAAATGGTCATTTTTACCATGAAAATGACCTCCGTTTGAGCCAAATTTTTGGTGGGCGGATCCTTTCAAATGTTCTGTTGGATTTGTTGAAAAAAGGAGGGTATTTGGCTACGAGTACCCAGGAGCCCAAAAATGCGTGTACTACACCCCTTTGGGGAATCGGGTAATTTCGTAAATGGTAATTTTCACCATGAAAACGACCTCCGTTTGAGCAAAATTTTTTGTGGGCTTATCCTTTCAAATGTTCTATTGGATTGGATGAAAAAATGATGGTATTTGGCTACTAGTGCCCGAGAGGCCAAAAATGGTCATTTCACCATGAAAACGACCTCCGTTTGAGCCAAATTTTTGGTGGGCTGATCATTTCAAATATTCTGTTGGATTTGTTGAAAAAAGGAGGGAATTTGGCTACTAGTGCCCGAGAGCCCAAAAATGCGTGTGCTACCCCCTTTGGGGAATCGGGAAATTTTGAAAATAGATTTCACCATGAAAACGACCTCCGTTTGAGCCAATTTTTTGGTGGGCGGATCCTTTCAAATGTTTTATTGGATTGGTTGAAAAAGGAGGGTATTTGGCTACTAGTGCCCGGGAGCCCAAAAATGCGTGAGCTACCCTCCTTTGGGGAATCGGGAAATTTCGTAAATGGTGATTTTCACCATGAAAACGACCTCCATTTTAGCCAAATTTTTGGTGGACGGATCCTTTAAAATGTTTTATTGGATTGGTTGAAAAAAGGAGGGTATTTGGCTACTAGTGCCCGGGATCCCAAAAATGCGCATACTGCCCCTCTTTGGGGAATCGGGAAATTTCGTAAATGGTGATTTTAACCATGAAAACGACCTCCATTTGAGCCAAATATTTGGTGGACGGATCCTTTCAAATGTTCTATTGGATTGGTTAAAAAAAGGAGGGTATTTGGCTACTAGTGCCCAGGAGCCCAAAAATGCGTGTACTACCCCCTATGGGGAATCGGGAAATTTCGTAAATGGTCATTTTTACCATGAAAACGACCTCTGTTTGAGCCAAATTTTTGGTGGGCGTATCCTTTCAAATGTTCTATTGGATTTGTTGAAAAAAGGAGGGTATTTGGCTACGAGTACCTGGGAGCCCAAAAATGCGTGTACTACACCCCCTTTGAGGAATCGGGTAATTTCGTAAATGGTGATTTTCACCATGAAAACGACCTCCGTTTGAGCCAAATTTTTTGTGGGCTTATCCTTTCAAATGTTCTATTGGATTGGAAGAAAAAAGGATGGTATTTGGCTACTAGTGCCCGAGAGGCCGAAAATGATCATTTCACATTGAAAACGACCTCCGTTTGAGCCAAATTTTTGGTGGGCAGATCATTTCAAATGTTCTGTTGGATTGGTTGAAAAAAGGAGGGAATTTGGCTACTAGTGCCCGGGAGCCCAAAAATGCGTGTGCTACCCCCTTTGGGGAATCGGGAAATTTCGAAAATAGTGATTTTCACCATGAAAACGACCTCCGTTTGAGCCTATTTTTTGGTGGGCGGATCTTTTCAAATGTTTTATTGGATTGGTTGAAAAAAGGAGGGTAAATGGCTACTAGTGCCCGGGAGCCCAAAAATGCGTGAGCTACCCCCCTTTGAGGAATCGGGAAATTTCGTAAATGGTGATTTTCACCATGAAAACGACCTCCATTTGAGCCAAATTTTTGGTAGACGGATCCTTTAAAATGTTCTATTGGATTGGTTGAAAAAAGGAGGGTATTTGGCTACTAGTGCCCGGGACCCAAAAATGCGCATACTGCCCCCCTATGGGGAATCGGGAAATTTCGTAAATGGTGATTTTCAACATGAAAACGACCTCCGTTTGAGCCAAATTTTTGGTGGACGGATCCTTTCAAATGTTCTATTGGATTGTTTAAAAAAAGGAGGGTATTTGGCTACTAGTGCCCAGGAGCCCAAAAATGCGTGTACTACCCCCTTTGGGGAATCGGGAAATATCGTAAATGGTCATTTTTACCATGAAAACGACCTCCGTTTGAGCCAAATTTTTGGTGGGCGGATCCTTTCAAATGTTCTGTTGGATTTGTTGAAAAAAGGAGGGTATTTGGCTACTAGTGCCCGGGAGCCCAAAAATGCGTGTACTACACCCCTTTGGGGAATCGGGTAATTTCGTAAATGGTAATTTTCACCATGAAAACGACCTCCGTTTGAGAAAAATTTTTTGTGGGCTTATCCTTTCAAATGTTCTATTGGATTGGGTGAAAAAATGATGGTATTTGGCTACTAGTGCCCGAGAGGCCAAAAATGGTCATTTCACCATGAAAACGACCTCCGTTTGAGCCAAATTTTTGGTGGGCTGATCATTTCAAATGTTCTGTTGGATTTGTTGAAAAAAGGAGGGAATTTGGCTACTAGTGCCTGGGAGCCAAAAATGCGTGTGCTACCCCCATTGGGGAATCCGGAAATTTTGAAAATAGTGATTTTCACCATGAAAACGACCTCCGTTTGAACCAAATTTTTGGTGGGTGGATCCTTTCAAATGTTTTATTGGATTTGTTGAAAAAAGGAGGGTATTTGGCTACTAGTGCCCGGGAGCCCAAAAATGCGTGAGCTACCCTCCTTTGGGGAATCGGGAAATTTCGTAAATGGTGATTTTCACCATGAAAACGACCTCCATTTTAGCCAAATTTTTGGTGGACGGATCCTTTAAAATGTTTTATTGGATTGGTTGAAAAAAGGAGGGTATTTGGCTACTAGTGCCCGGGATCCCAAAAATGCGCATACTGCCCCTCTTTGGGGAATCGGGAAATTTCGTAAATGGTGATTTTAACCATGAAAACGACCTCCATTTGAGCCAAATTTTTGGTGGACGGATCCTTTCAAATGTTCTATTGGATTGGTTAAAAAAAGGAGGATATTTGGCTACTAGTGCCCAGGAGCCCTAAAATGCGTGTACTACCCCCTATGGGGAATCGGGAAATTTCGTAAATGGTGATTTTCACCATGAAAACGACCTCCGTTTGAGCCAAATTTTTGGTGGGCTTATCCTTTCAAATGTTCTATTGGATTGGATGAAAAAAGGATGGTATTTGGCTACTAGTGCCAGAGAGACCAAAAATGGTCATTTCACCATGAAAACGACCTCCGTTTGAGCCAAATTTTTGATGGGCGGATCATTTCAAATGTTCTGTTGGATTGGTTGAAAAAAAGAGGGAATTTGGCTACTAGTGCACGGGAGCCCAAAAATACGTGTGCTACCCCTTTGGGGAATCGGGAAATTTCGAAAATGGTGATTTTCAACATGAAAACGACCTTCGTTTGAGCCAAATTTTTGGTGGGCGGATCCTTTCAGTTGTTTTATTGAATTGGTTGAATAAAGGAGGGTATTTGGCTACGAGTACCTGGGAGCCCAAAAATGCGTGTACTACACCCCTTTGGGGAATCGGGTAATTTCGTAAATGGTGATTTTCACCATGAAAACTACCTCCGTTTGAGCCAAATTTTTTGTGGGCTTATCCTTTCAAATATTCTATTGGATTGGATGAAAAAAGGATGGTATTTTGCTACTAGTGCCCGAGAGGCCAAAAATGGTCATTTCAACATGAAAACGACCTCCGTTTGAGCCAAATTTTTGGTGGGCGGATTATGTCAAATGTTCTGTTGGACTGGTTGAAAAAAGGAGGGTATTTGGCTACGAGTACCTGGGAGCCCAAAAATGCGTGTACTACCCCCTTTGGGGAATCGGGAAATTTCGAAAATAGAATTCACCATGAAAACGACCTCCGTTTGAGCCAAATTTTTGGTGGGCGGATCCTTTCAAATGTTTTATTGGATTGGTTGAAAAAAGGAGGGTATTTGGCTACTAGTGCCCGGGAGCCCAAAAATGCATGAGCTACCCCCCTTTGGGGAATCGGAAAATTTCGTAAATGGTGATTTTCACCATGAAAACGACCTCCCTTTGGGCCAAATTTTTGGAGGACGGATCCTTTCAAATGTTCTATTGGATTGGTTAAAAAAAGGAGGGTATTTGGCTACTAGTACCTGGGAGCCCAAAAATGCGCATACTATCCCATTTGGGAAATCGAGAAATTTCGTAAATGGTCATTTTTACCATGAAAACGACCTCCGTTTGAGCCAAATTTTTGGTGGGCGGATCCTTTCAAATGTTTTATTGGATTGATTGAAAAAAGGAGGGTATTTGGCTACTAGTTCCCGGGAGCCCAAAAATGCGTGAGCTACCCCCCTTTGGGGAATCGGGAAATTTCGTTAATGGTGATTTTCACCATGAAAACGACCTCCCTTTGAGCCATATTTTTGGTGGACGGATCCTTTAAAATGTTCTATTGGATTGGTTGAAAAAAGGAGGGTATTTGGCTACTAGTTCCCGGGAGCCCAAAAATGCGCATACTACCCCCATTGGGGAATCGGGAAATTTCGTAAATGGTGATTAATACCATGAAAACGACCTCCATTTGAGCCAAATTTTTGGTGAACAGA
This sequence comes from Adenophora triphylla var. japonica, assembly GCA_022495995.1. Classification (NCBI taxonomy): domain Eukaryota; kingdom Viridiplantae; phylum Streptophyta; class Magnoliopsida; order Asterales; family Campanulaceae; genus Adenophora; species Adenophora triphylla. The sequence goes on along the minus strand of JAFEMH010006865.1, from coordinate 103,341 downwards.
TCCTTTCAAATGTTCTATTGGATTGATTAAAAAAAGTAGGGTATTTGGCTACTAGTGCCCAGGAGCCCAAAAATGCGTGTACTCCCCTTTGGGGAATCGGGAAATTTCGTAAATGGTCTTTTTCACCATGAAAACGACCTCCGTTTGAGCCAAATTTTTGGTGGGCGGATCCTTTCAAATGTTCTATTGGATTTGTTGAAAAAAGGAGGGTATTTAGCAACGAGTACCTGGGAGCCCAAAAATGCGTGAACTACCCCCTTTGGGGAATCGAGAAATTTCGTAAATGGTGATTTTCACCATGAAAACGACCTCCGTTTGAGCCAAATTTTTTGTGGCCTTATCCTTTCAAATGTTCTATTGGATTGGATGAAAAAAGGATGGTATTTGGCTACTAGTGCCCGAGAGGCCAAAAATAGGCATTTCACCATGGAAACGACCTCCGCTTGAGCCAAATTTTTGGTGGGCGGATCATTTCAAATGTTCTGTTGGATTGGTTAAAAAAAGGAGGGAATTTGGATACTAGTTCCCGGGAGGCCAAAAATGCGTGTGCTACCCCTTTGGGGAATCGGGAAATTTCGAAAATGGTGATTTTCACCATGAAAACGACCTTCGTTTGAGCCAAATTTTTGATGGGTGGATCCTTTCAAATATTCTATTGGATTGGTTTAAAAAATGAGGGTATTTGGCTACTAGTGCTCGGGAGCGCAAAAATGCGTTTACTCATTTTCACCATGAAAACGACCTCCGTTTGAGCCAAATTTTTGGTGGGCGGATCCTTTCAAATGTTCTATTGGATTGGTTTAAAAAAGGAGGGTATTTGGCTACGAGTGCCCGGGAGCCTAAAAATGCGTGTACTACCCCCTTTGGCGAATCGAGAAATTTCCTAAATGGTGATTTTCACCATGAAAACGACCTCCGTTTGAGCCAACTTTTTGGTGGGCGGATCCTTTCAAATGTTATATTGGATTGGTTGAAAATAGGAGGGTATTTGGCTACTAGTGCCCGGGAGCCCAACATGCGTGAGCTACCCCCTTTGGGGAATCGAGAAATTTCGTAAATGGTCATTTTTACCATGAGAAATTTCGTAAATGGTGATTTTCACCATGAAGACGACCTCCGTTTGAGCCAAATTTTTGGTGGGAGGATCCTTTCAAATGTTTTATTTAATTGGTTGAAAAAAGGAGGGTATTTGGCTAATAGTGCCCGGGAGCCCAAAAATGGTCATTTTCACCATGAAAACGACCACTGTTTGAGCCAAATTTTTGGTGGGCGGATCCTTTCAAATGTTCTATTGGATTGGTTTAAAAAGGAAGGGTATTTGGCTACGAGTGCCCAGGAGCCTAAAAATGCGTGTACTACCCCCTTTGGCAAATCAGGAAATTTCGAAAATGGTGATTTTCACCATGAAAACGAACTCCGTTTGAGGCAAATTTTTGGTGGGCGGATCCTTTCAAATGTTATATTGGATTGGTTGAAAATAGGAGTGTATTTGGCTACTAGTGATCGGGAGCCCAACATGCATGAGCTACCCCCTTTGGGGAATAGGGAAATTTCGTAAATGGTGATTTTCACCATGAAAACGACCTCCGCTTGAGCCAAAATTTTGGTGGACGGATCCTTTCAAATGTTCTATTGGATTGGTTGAAAAAAGGAGGGTATTTGGCTACTAGTGCCCAGGAGCCCAAAAATGCGTGTACTACCCCCTTTGGGGAATCGAGAAATTTCGTAAATGGTCATTTATACCATGAAAACGACCTCCGTTTGAGCCAAATTTTTGGTGGGCAGATCCTTTCAAATGTTCTATTGGATTTGTTGAAAAAAGGAGGGTATTCGGCTACGAGTACCTGGGAGCCCAAAAATGCGTGTACTACACCCCTTTGGGGAATCGGGAAATTTTGTAAATGGTGATTTTCACCATGAAAATGACCTCCTTTGAGCTAAATTTTTTGTGGGCTTATCCTTTCAAATGTTATATTGGATTGGATGAAAAAAGGATGGTATTTGGCGGATCATTTCAAATGTTCTGTTGGATTGGTTGAAAAAAGGAGGGAATTTGGCTACTAGTGCACGGGAGCCCAAAAATACGTGTGCTACCCCTTTGGGGAATCGGGAAATTTCGAAAATGGTGATTTTCAACATGAAACGACCTTCGTTTGAGCCAAATTTTTGGTGGGCGGATCCTTTCAAATGTTTTATTGAATTGGTTGAATAAAGGAGGGTATTTGGCTACTAGTGCCCGGGAACCCAAAAATGATCATTTTCACCATGAAAACGACCTCTGTTTGAGCCAAATTTTTGGTAGGCGGATCCTTTCAAACGTTCTATTGGATTGGTTGAAAAAAGGAGGATATTTGGCTACGAGTGCCCAGGAGCCTAAAAATGCGTGTACTACCCCCTTTGGCGAATCGGAAAATTTCGTAAATGGTGATTTTCACAATGAAAACGACCTCCGTTTGAGCCAAATTTTTGGTGGGCGGATCCTTTCAAATGTTTTATTGGATTGGTTGAAAAAAGGAGGGTATTTGGCTACTAGTGCCCGGGAGCCCAAAAATGCGTGAGCTACCCCCCTTTGGGGAATCGGGAAATTTCGTAAATGGTGATTTTCACCATGAAAACGACCTCCCTTTTAGCCAAATTTTGGTGGACGGATCCTTTAAAATGTTCTATTGGATTGGTTGAAAAAAGGAGGGTATTTGGCTACTAGTGCCCGGGAGCCCAAAAATGCGCATACTGCCCCCATTTGGGGAATCGGGAAATTTCGTAAATGGTGATTTTCACCATGCAAACGACCTCCGTTTGAGCCAAATTTTTGGTGGACGGATCCTTTCAAATGTTCTATTGGATTGGTTAAAAAAAGGAGGGTATTTGGCTACTAATGCCCAGGAGCCCAAAAATGCGTGTACTACCCCCTTTGGGAAATTGGGAAATTTCGTAAATGGTCATTTTTATCATGAAAACGACCTCCGTTTGAGCCAAATTTTTGGTGGGCGGATCCGTTCAAATGTTCTATTGGATTTGTTGAAAAAAGGAGGGTATTTGGCTACGAGTACCTGGGAGCCCAAAAATGCGTGTACTACCCCCTTTGGGGAATCAAGAAATTTCGTAAATGGTGATTTTCACCATGAAAACGACCTCCGTTTGAGCCAAATTTTTGGTGGGTTTATCCTTTCAAATGTTCTATTGGATTGGATGAAAAAAGGATGGTATTTGGCTACAAGTGCCCGAGAGCCCAAAAATGGTCATTTCACCATGAAAACGACCTCCGTTTGAGCCAAATTTTTGATGGGCGGATCATTTCAAATGTTCTGTTGGATTGGTTGAAAAAAGGAGGGAATTTGGCTACTAGTGCACGGGAACCCAAAAATGGCCATTTTCACCATGAAAACGACCTCCGTTTGAGCCAAATTTTTGGTGCGCGGATCCTTTCAAATGTTCTATTGGATTGGTTGAAAAAAGGAGGATATTTGGATACGAGTGCCCAGGAGCCTAAAAATGCGTGTACTACCCTTTGGCAAATCGGGAAATTTCGTAAATGGTGATTTTCAGTATGAAAACGACCTCCGTTTGAGCCAAATTTTTGGTGGGCGGATCCTTTCAAATGTTATATTGGATTGGTTGAAAATCGGAGGGTATTTGGCTACTAGTGCCCGGGAGCCCAACATGCGTGAGCTACCCCCTTTGGGGAATAGGGAAATTTCTTAAATGGTGATTTTCACAATGAAAACGACCTCCGTTTGAGCCAAATTTTTGGTGGACAGATCCTTTCAAATGTTCTATTGGATTGGTTGAAAAAAGGAGGGTATTTGGCTACTAGTGCCCGGGAGCCCAAAAATGCGTGTATCCTTTGGGGAATCGGGAAATTTCGTAAATGGTCATTTTTACCATGAAAACGACCTCCGTTTGAGCCAAATTTTTGGTGGGCGGATCCTTTCAAATGTTCTAATGGATTTGTTGAAAAAAGAAGGGTATTTGGCTACGAGTACCTGGGAGCCCAAAAATGCGTGTACTACACACCCCTTTGGGGAATCGGGAAATTTCGTAAATGGTGATTTTCACCATGAAAACGACCTTCGTTTGAGCCAAATTTTTTGTGGGTTATCCTTTCAAATGTTCTATTGGATTGGATGAAAAAAGGAGGGTATTTGGCTACGAGTGCCCAGGAGCCTAAAAATGCCTGTACTACCCCCCTTTGGCGAATCGGGAAATTTAATAAATGGTGATTTTCACCATGAAAACGACCTCCGTTTGAGCCAAATTTTTGGTGGGCGGATCCTTTCAAATGTTATATTGGATTGGTTGAAAATAGGAGGGTATTTGGCTACTAGTGACTGGGAGCCTAACATGTGTGAGCTACCCCCTTTGGGGAATAGGGAAATTTCGTAAATGGTGATTTTCACCATGAAAACGACCTCCGTTTGAGCCAAATTTTTGTTGGATGGATCCTTTAAAATGTTCTATTGGATTGGTTGAAAAAAGGAGGGTATTTGGCTACTAGTGCCCAAGAGCCCAAAAATGCGTGTACTACCCCCCCCTTTGGGGAATCAGGATATTTCGTAAATGGTCATTTTTACCATGAAAACGACCTCCGTTTGAGCCAAATTTTTGGTGGGCGGATCCTTTCAAATGTTCTATTGGATTTATTGAAAAAGGAGGGTATTTGGCTACCAGTGCCCGGGAGCCCAAAAATGCGTGTACTACACCCTTTGGGGAATCGGGTAATTTCGTAAATGGTGATTTTCACCATGAAAACTACCTCCGTTTGAGCCAAATTTTTTGTGGGCTTATCCTTTCAAATATTCTATTGGATTGGATGAAAAAAGGATGGTATTTGGCTACTAGTGCCCGAGAGGCCAAAAATGGTCATTTCAACATGAAAACGACCTCCGTTTGAGCCAAATTTTTGGTGGGCGGATCATTTCAAATGTTCTGTTGGACTGGTTGAAAAAAGGAGGGTATTTGGCTACGAGTACCTGGGAGCCCAAAAATGCGTGTACTACCCCCTTTGGGGAATCGGGAAATTTCGAAAATAGAATTCACCATGAAAACGACCTCCGTTTGAGCCAAATTTTTGGTGGGCGGATCCTTTCAAATGTTTTATTGGATTGGTTGAAAAAAGGAGGGTATTTGGCTACTAGTTCCCGGGAGCCCAAAAATGCATGAGCTACCCCCCTTTGGGGAATCGGAAAATTTCGTAAATGGTGATTTTCACCATGAAAACGACCTCCCTTTGGGCCAAATTTTTGGAGGACGGATCCTTTCAAATGTTCTATTGGATTGGTTAAAAAAAGGAGGGTATTTGGCTACTAGTACCTGGGAGCCCAAAAATGCGCATACTACCCCATTTGGGAAATCGAGAAATTTCGTAAATGGTCATTTTTACCATGAAAACGACCTCCGTTTGAGCCAAATTTTTGGTGGGCGGATCCTTTCAAATGTTTTATTGGATTGATTGAAAAAAGGAGGGTATTTGGCTACTAGTTCCCGGGAGCCCAAAAATGCGTGAGCTACCCCCCTTTGGGGAATCGGGAAATTTCGTTAATGGTGATTTTCACCATGAAAACGACCTCCCTTTGAGCCATATTTTTGGTGGACGGATCCTTTAAAATGTTCTATTGGATTGGTTGAAAAAAGAGGGTATTTGGCTACTAGTTCCCGGGAGCCCAAAAATGCGCATACTACCCCCTTTGGGGAATCGGGAAATTTCGTAAATGGTGATTAATACCATGAAAACGACCTCCGTTTGAGCCAAATTTTTGGTGGACGGATCCTTTCAAATGTTCTATTGGATTGGTTAAAAAAAGGAGGGTATTTGGCTACTAGTGCCCAGGAGCCCAAAAATGCGTGTACTACCCCCTTTGGGGAATCGGGAAATTTCGTAAATGGTCATTTTTACCATGAAAACGACCTCCGTTTGAGCCAAATTTTTGGTGGGCGGATCCTTTCAAATGTTCTATTGGATTTGTTGAAAAAAGGAGGGTATTTAGCAACGAGTACCTGGGAGCCCAAAAATGCGTGAACTACCCCCTTTGGGGAATCGAGAAATTTCGTAAATGGTGATTTTCACCATGAAAACGACCTCCGTTTGAGCCAAATTTTTTGTGGGCTTATCCTTTCAAATGTTCTATTGGATTGGATGAAAAAAGGATGGTATTTGGCTACTAGTGCCCGAGAGGCCAAAAATTGGCATTTCACCATGGAAACGACCTCCGCTTGAGCCAAATTTTTGGTGGGCGGATCATTTCAAATGTTCTGTTGGATTGGTTAAAAAAAGGAGGGAATTTGGATACTAGTTCCCGGGAGACCAAAAATGCGTGTGCTACCCCTTTGGGGAATCGGGAAATTTCGAAAATGGTGATTTTCACCATGAAAACGACCTTCGTTTGAGCCAAATTTTTGGTGGGTGGATCCTTTCAAATGTTTTAATGGATTGGTTCAAAAAAGGAGGGTATTTGGCTACTAGTGCTCGGGAGCCCAAAAATGGTCATTTTCACCATGAAAACGACCTCCGTTTGAGCCAAATTTTTGGTGGGCGGATCCTTTCAAATGTTCTACTGGATTGGTTTAAAAAAGGAGGGTATTTGGCTACGAGTGCCTGGGAGCCTAAAAATGCGTGTACTACCCCCATTGGCGAATCGGGAAATTTCCTAAATGGTGATTTTCACCATGAAAACGACCTCCGTTTGAGCCAACTTTTTGGTGGGTGGATCCTTTCAAATGTTAAATTGGATTGGTTGAAAATAGGAGGGTATTTGGCTACTAGTGCCCGGGAGCCCAACATGCGTGAGCTACCCCCTTTGGGGAATCGAGAAATTTCGTAAATGGTCATTTTTACCATGAGAAATTTCGTAAATGGTGATTTTCACCATGAAGACGACCTCCGTTTGAGCCAAATTTTTGGTGGGAGGATCCTTTCAAATGTTTTATTTAATTGGTTGAAAAAAGGAGGGTATTTGGCTACTAGTGCCCGGGAGCCCAAAAATGGTCATTTTCACCATGAAAACGACCACTGTTTGAGCCAAATTTTTGGTGGGCGGATCCTTTCAAATGTTCTATTGGATTGGTTTAAAAAGGGAGGGTATTTGGCTACGAGTGCCCAGGAGCCTAAAAATGCGTGTACTACCCCCTTTGGCGAATCAGGAAATTTCGTAAATGGTGATTTTCACCATGAAAACGACCTCCGTTTGAGGCAAATTTTTGGTGGGCGGATCCTTTCAAATGTTATATTGGATTGGTTGAAAATAGGAGTGTATTTGGCTACTAGTGATCGGGAGCCCAACATGCATGAGCTACCCCCTTTGGGGAATAGGGAAATTTCGTAAATGGTGATTTTCACCATGAAAACGACCTCCGCTTGAGCCAAAATTTTGGTGGACGGATCCTTTCAAATGTTCTATTGGATTGGTTGAAAAAAGGAGGGTATTTGGCTACTAGTGCCCAGGAGCCCAAAAATGCGTGTACTACCCCCTTTGAGGAATCGAGAAATTTCGTAAATGGTCATTTATACCATGAAAACGACCTCCGTTTGAGCCAAATTTTTGGTGGGCAGATCCTTTCAAATGTTCTATTGGATTGTTAAAAAAAGGAGGGTATTCGGCTACGAGTACCTGGGAGCCCAAAAATGCGTGTACTACACCCCTTTGGGGAATCGGGAAATTTCGTAAATGGTGATTTTCACCATGAAAATGACCTCCTTTGAGCTAAATTTTTTGTGGGCTTATCCTTTCAAATGTTATATTGGATTGGATGAAAAAAGGATGGTATTTGGCGGATCATTTCAAATGTTCTGTTGGATTGGTTGAAAAAAGGAGGGAATTTGGCTACTAGTGCACGGGAGCCCAAAAATACGTGTGCTACCCCTTTGGGGAATCGGGAAATTTCGAAAATGGTGATTTTCAACATGAAACGACCTTCGTTTGAGCCAAATTTTTTGTGGGCGGATCCTTTCAAATGTTTTATTGAATTGGTTGAATAAAGGAGGGTATTTAACTACTAGTGCCCGGGAACCCAAAAATGGTCATTTTCACCATGAAAACGACCTCTGTTTGAGCCAAATTTTTGGTAGGAGGATCCTTTCAAACGTTCTATTGGATTGGTTGAAAAAAGGAGGATATTTGGCTACGAGTGCCCAGGAGCCTAAAAATGCGTGTACTACCCCCTTTGGCGAATCGGGAAATTTCGTAAATGGTGATTTTCACAATGAAAACGACCTCCGTTTGAGCCAAATTTTTGGTGGGCGGATCCTTTCAAATGTTTTATTGGATTGGTTGAAAAAAGGAGGGTATTTGGCTACTAGTGCCCGGGAGCCCAAAAATGCGTGAGCTACCCCCCTTTGGGGAATCGGGAAATTTCGTAAATGGTGATTTTCACCATGAAAACGACCTCCCTTTTAGCCAAATTTTGGTGGACGGATCCTTTAAAATGTTCTATTGGATTGGTTGAAAAAAGGAGGGTATTTGGCTACTAGTGCCCGGGAGCCCAAAAATGCGCATACTGCCCCCCCCCTTTGGGGAATCGGGAAATTTCGTAAATGGTGATTTTAACCATGAAAACGACCTCCGTTTGAGCCAAATTTTTGGTGGACGGATCCTTTCAAATGTTCTATTGGATTGGTTAAAAAAAGGAGGGTATTTGGCTACTAATGCCCAGGAGCCCAAAAATGTGTGTACTACCCCCTTTGGGAAATTGGGAAATTTCGTAAATGGTCATTTTTACCATGAAAACGACCTCCGTTTGAGCCAAATTTTTGGTGGGCGGATCCTTTCAAATGTTCTATTGGATTTGTTGAAAAAAGGAGGGTATTTGGCTACGAGTACCTGGGAGCCCAAAAATGCGTGTACTACCCCCTTTGGGGAATCGAGAAATTTCGTAAATGGTGATTTTCACCATGAAAACGACCTCCGTTTGAGCCAAATTTTTGGTGGGCTTATCCTTTCAAATGTTCTATTGGATTGGATGAAAAAATGATGGTATTTGGCTACAAGTGCCCGAGAGCCCAAAAATGGTCATTTCACCATGAAAACGACCTCCGTTTGAGCCAAATTTTTGATGGGCGGATCATTTTAAATGTTTTGTTGGATTGGTTAAAAAAAGGAGGGAATTTGGCTACTAGTTCCTGGAGACCAAAAATGCGTGTGCTACCCCTTTGGGAATCGGAAATTTAAAATGGTGATTTTCACCATGAAAACGACCTCCGTTTGAGCCAAATTTTTGGTGCGCGGATCCTTTCAAATGTTCTATTGGATTGGTTGAAAAAAGGAGGATATTTGGATACGAGTGCCCAGGAGCCTAAAAATGCGTGTACTACCCCCTTTGGCAAATCGGGAAATTTCGTAAATGGTGATTTTCAGTATGAAAACGACCTCCGTTTGAGCCAAATTTTTGGTGGGCGGATCCTTTCAAATGTTATATTGGATTGGTTGAAAATCGGAGGGTATTTGGCTACTAGTGCCCGGGAGCCCAACATGCGTGAGCTACCCCCTTTGGGGAATAGGGAAATTTCTTAAATGGTGATTTTCACAATGAAAACGACCTCCGTTTGAGCCAAATTTTTGGTGGAAAGATCCTTTCAAATGTTCTATTGGATTGGTTGAAAAAAGGAGGGTATTTGGCTACTAGTGCCCAGGAGCCCAAAAATGCGTGTACCCCTTTGGGGAATCGGGAAATTTCGTAAATGGTCATTTTTACCATGAAAACGACCTCCGTTTGAGCCAAATTTTTGGTGGGCGGATCCTTTCAAATGTTCTAATGGATTTGTTGAAAAAAGAAGGGTATTTGGCTACGAGTACCTGGGAGCCCAAAAATGCGTGTACTACACACCCCTTTGGGGAATCGGGAAATTTCGTAAATGGTGATTTTCACCATGAAAACGACCTTCGTTTGAGCCAAATTTTTTGTGGGTTATCCTTTCAAATGTTCTATTGGATTGGATGAAAAAAGGAGGGTATTTGGCTACGAGTGCCCAGGAGCCTAAAAATGCGTGTACTACCCCCCTTTGGCGAATCGGGAAATTTAATAAATGGTGATTTTCACCATGAAAACGACCTCCGTTTGAGCCAAATTTTTGGTGGGCGGATCCTTTCAAATGTTATATTGGATTGGTTGAAAATAGGAGGGTATTTGGCTACTAGTGACTGGGAGCCTAACATGTGTGAGCTACCCCCTTTGGGGAATAGGGAAATTTCGTAAATGGTGATTTTCACCATGAAAACGACCTCCGTTTGAGCCAAATTTTTGTTGGATGGATCCTTTAAAATGTTCTATTGGATTGGTTGAAAAAAGGAGGGTATTTGGCTACTAGTGCCCAAGAGCCCAAAAATGCGTGTACTACCCCCCTTTGGGGAATCGGGATATTTCGTAAATGGTCATTTTTACCATGAAAACGACCTCCGTTTGAGCCAAATTTTTGGTGGGCGGATCCTTTCAAATGTTCTATTGGATTTGTTGAAAAAAGGAGGGTATTTGGCTATGAGTACCTGGGAGCCCAAAAATGCGTGTACTACACCCCTTTGGGGAATCGGGTAATTTCGTAAATGGTGATTTTCACCATGAAAACTACCTCCGTTTGAGCCAAATTTTTTGTGGGCTTATCCTTTCAAATATTCTATTGGATTGGATGAAAAAAGGATGGTATTTGGCTACTAGTGCCCGAGAGGCCAAAAATGGTCATTTCAACATGAAAACGACCTCCGTTTGAGCCAAATTTTTGGTGGGCGGATCATTTCAAATGTTCTGTTAGACTGGTTGAAAAAAGGAGGGTATTTGGCTACGAGTGCCTGGGAGCCCAAAAATGCGTGTACTACCCCCTTTGGGGAATCGGGAAATTTCGAAAATAGAATTCACCATGAAAACGACCTCCGTTTGAGCCAAATTTTTGGTGGGCGGATCCTTTCAAATGTTTTATTGGATTGGTTGAAAAAAGGAGGGTATTTGGCTACTAGTGCCCGGGAGCCCAAAAATGCATGAGCTACCCCCCTTTGGGGAATCGGAAAATTTCGTAAATGGTGATTTTCACCATGAAAACGACCTCCCTTTGGGCCAAATTTTTGGAGGACGGATCCTTTCAAATGTTCTATTGGATTGGTTAAAAAAAGGAGGGTATTTGGCTAATAGTACCTGGGAGCCCAAAAATGCGCATACTACCCCATTTGGGAAATCGAGAAATTTCGTAAATGGTCATTTTTACCATGAAAACGACCTCCGTTTGAGCCAAATTTTTGGTGGGCGGATCCTTTCAAATGTTTTATTGGATTGATTGAAAAAAGGAGGGTATTTGGCTACTAGTTCCCGGGAGCCCAAAAATGCGTGAGCTACCCCCCTTTGGGGAATCGGGAAATTTCGTTAATGGTGATTTTCACCATGAAAACGACCTCCCTTTGAGCCATATTTTTGGTGGACGGATCCTTTAAAATGTTCTATTGGATTGGTTTAAAAAAGGAGGGTATTTGGCTACTAGTTCCCGGGAGCCCAAAAATGCGCATACTACCCCCTTTGGGGAATCGGGAAATTTCGTAAATGGTGATTAATACCATGAAAACGACCTCCGTTTGAGCCAAATTTTTGGTGGACGGATCCTTTCAAATGTTCTATTGGATTGGTTAAAAAAAGGAGGGTATTTGGCTACTAGTGCCCAGGAGCCCAAAAATGCGTGTACTACCCCCTTTGGGGAATCGGGAAATTTCGTAAATGGTCATTTTTACCATGAAAACGACCTCCGTTTGAGCCAAATTTTTGGTGGGCGGATCCTTTCAAATGTTCTATTGTATTTGTTGAAAAAAGGAGGGTATTTAGCAACGAGTCCCTGGGAGCCCAAAAATGCGTGAACTACCCCCTTTGGGGAATCGAGAAATTTCGTAAATGGTGATTTTCACCATGAAAACGACCTCCGTTTGAGCCAAATTTTTTGTGGGCTTATCCTTTCAAATGTTCTATTGGATTGGATGAAAAAAGGATGGTATTTGGCTACTAGTGCCCGAGAGGCCAAAAATTGGCATTTCACCATGGAAACTACCTCCGCTTGAGCCAAATTTTTGGTGGGCGAATCATTTCAAATGTTCTGTTGGATTGGTTAAAAAAAGGAGGGAATTTGGATACTAGTTCCCGGGAGACCAAAAATGCGTGTGCTACCCCTTTGGGGAATCGGGAAATTTCGAAAATGGTGATTTTCACCATGAAAACGACCTTCGTTTGAGCCAAATTTTTGGTGGGTGGATCCTTTCAAATGTTTTAATGGATTGGTTCAAAAAAGGAAGGTATTTGGCTACTAGTGCTCGGGAGCCCAAAAATGGTCATTTTCACCATGAAAACGACCTCCGTTTGAGCCAAATTTTTGGTGGGCGGATCCTTTCAAATGTTCTACTGGATTGGTTTAAAAAAGGAGGGTATTTGGCTACGAGTGCCTGGGATCCTAAAAATGCGTGTACTACCCCCATTGGCGAATCGGGAAATTTCCTAAAAGGTGATTTTCACCATGAAAACGACCTCCGTTTGAGCCAACTTTTTGGTGGGCGGATCCTTTCAAATGTTATATTGGATTGGTTGAAAATAGGAGGGTATTTGGCTACTAGTGCCCGGGAGCCCAACATGCGTGAGCTACCCCCTTTGGGGAATCGAGAAATTTCGTAAATGGTCATTTTTACCATGAGAAATTTCGTAAATGGTGATTTTCACCATAAAGACGACCTCCGTTTGAGCCAAATTTTTGGTGGGAGGATCCTTTCAAATGTTTTATTTAATTGGTTGAAAAAAGGAGGGTATTTGGCTACTAGTGCCCGGGAGCCCAAAAATGGTCATTTTCACCATGAAAACGACCACTGTTTGAGCCAAATTTTTGGTGGGCGAATCCTTTCAAATGTTCTATTGGATTGGTTAAAAAAAGGAGGGAATTTGGATACTAGTTCCCGGGAGACCAAAAATGCGTGTGCTACCCCTTTGGGGAATCGGGAAATTTCGAAAATGGTGATTTTCACCATGAAAACGACCTTCGTTTGAGCCAAATTTTTGGTGGGTGGATCCTTTCAAATGTTTTAATGGATTGGTTCAAAAAAGGAAGGTATTTGGCTACTAGTGCTCGGGAGCCCAAAAATGGTCATTTTCACCATGAAAACGACCTCCGTTTGAGCCAAATTTTTGGTGGGCGGATCCTTTCAAATGTTCTACTGGATTGGTTTAAAAAAGGAGGGTATTTGGCTACGAGTGCCTGGGATCCTAAAAATGCGTGTACTACCCCCATTGGCGAATCGGGAAATTTCCTAAAAGGTGATTTTCACCATGAAAACGACCTCCGTTTGAGCCAACTTTTTGGTGGGCGGATCCTTTCAAATGTTATATTGGATTGGTTGAAAATAGGAGGGTATTTGGCTACTAGTGCCCGGGAGCCCAACATGCGTGAGCTACCCCCTTTGGGGAATCGAGAAATTTCGTAAATGGTCATTTTTACCATGAGAAATTTCGTAAATGGTGATTTTCACCATAAAGACGACCTCCGTTTGAGCCAAATTTTTGGTGGGAGGATCCTTTCAAATGTTTTATTTAATTGGTTGAAAAAAGGAGGGTATTTGGCTACTAGTGCCCGGGAGCCCAAAAATGGTCATTTTCACCATGAAAACGACCACTGTTTGAGCCAAATTTTTGGTGGGCGAATCCTTTCAAATGTTCTATTGGATTGGTTTAAAAAGGGAGGGTATTTGGCTACGAGTGCCCAGGAGCCTAAAAATGCGTGTACTACCCCCTTTGGCGAATCAGGAAATTTCGTAAATAGTGATTTTCACCATGAAAACGACCTCCGTTTGAGGCAAATTTTTGGTGGGCGGATCCTTTCAAATGTTATATTGGATTGGTTGAAAATAGGAGTGTATTTGGCTAGTAGTGATCGGGAGCCCAACATGCATGAGCTACCCCCTTTGGGGAATAGGGAAATTTCGTAAATGGTGATTTTCACCATGAAAACGACCTCCGCTTGAGCCAAAATTTTGGTGGACGGATCCTTTCAAATGTTCTATTGGATTGGTTGAAAAAAGGAGGGTATTTGGCTACTAGTGCCCAGGAGCCCAAAAATGCGTGTACTACCCCCTTTGGGGAATCGAGAAATTTCGTAAATGGTCATTTATACCATGAAAACGACCTCCGTTTGAGCCAAATTTTTGGTGGGCAGATCCTTTCAAATGTTATATTGGATTTGTTGAAAAAAGGAGGGTATTCGGCTACGAGTACCTGGGAGCCCAAAAATGCGTGTACTACACCCCTTTGGGGAATCGGGAAATTTCGTAAATGGTGATTTTCACCATGAAAATGACCTCCTTTGAGCTAAATTTTTTGTGGGCTTATCCTTTCAAATGTTATATTGGATTGGATGAAAAAAGGATGGTATTTGGCTATTAGTACCCGAGAGGCCAAAAATGGTCATTTCACCATGAAAACGACCTCCGTTTGAGCCAAATTTTTGGTTTACGGATCCTTTCAAATGTTCTATTGGATTGGCTGAAAAAAGGAGGGTATTTAGCTACTAGTGCCCAGGAGCCCAAAAATGCGTGTACTACCCCCTTTGGGGAATCGGGAAATTTCGTAAATGGTCATTTTTACCATGAAAATGACCTCCGTTTGAGCCAAATTTTTGGTGGGCGGATCCTTTCAAATGTTCTATTGGATTTGTTGAAAAAAGGAGGGGATTTGTCTACGAGTACCTGGGAGCCCAAAAATGCGTGTACTACCTTTGGGGAATCGAGAAATTTCGTAAATGGTGATTTTCACCCATGAAAACGACCTCCGTTTGAGCCAAATTTTTTGTGGGCTTATTCTTTCAAATGTTCTATTGGATTGGATGAAAAAAGGATGGTATTTGGCTACTAGTGCCCGAGAGGCCAAAAATGGTCATTTCACCATGAAAACGACCTCCGTTTGAGCCAAATTTTTGGTGGGCGGATCATTTCAAATCTTATGTTGGATTGGTTGAAAAAAGGAGGGAATTTGGCTACTAGTGCTCGGGAGCCCAAAAATGCGTGTGCTACCTTTGGGGAATCGGGAAATTTCGAAAATGGTGATTTTCACAATGAAAACGACCTTCATTTGAGCCAAATTTTTGGTGGTCGGATCCTTTCAAATGTTTTAATGGATTGGTTAAAAAAAGGAGGGTATTTGGCTACTAGTGCCCGGGAGCCCAAAAATGGTCATTTTCACCATGAAAACGACCTCCGTTTGAGCCAAATTTTTGGTGGGCGGATCCTTACAAATGTTCTATTGGATTGGTTGAAAAAGGAGGGTATTTAGCTACGAGTGACCGGGAGCCTAAAAATGGGTGTACTTCCACCTTTGGCGAATCGGGAAATTTCGTAAATGGTGATTTTCACCATGAAAACGACCTCCATTTGAGCCAAATTTTTGGTGGGCGGATCCTTTCAAATGTTATATTGGATTGGTTGAAAATAGGAGGGTATTTGGCTACTAGTGCCCGGGAGCCCAACATGCGTGAGCTACCCCCTTTGGGGAATAGGGAAATTTCGTAAATGGTGATTTTCACCATGAAAACGACCTCCGTTTGAGCCAAATTTTTGTTGGACGGATCCTTTCAAATGTTCTATTGGATTGGTTGAAAAAAGGAGGGTATTTGGCTACTAGTGCCCAGGAGCCCAAAAATGCGTGTACTACCCCCTTTGGGGAATCGGGAAATTTCGTAAATGGTCATTTTTACCATGAAAACGACCTCCGTTTGAGCCAAATTTTTGGTGGGCGGATCCTTTCAAATGTTCTATTGGATTTGATGAAAAAAGGAGGGTATTTGGCTACGAGTGCCTGGGAGCCCAAAAATGCGTGTACTACCCCCTTTGGGGAATCGAGAAATTTCGTAAATGGTGATTTTCACCATGAAGACGACCTCCGTTTGAGCCAAATTTTTTGTGGGCTTATCCTTTCAAATGTTCTATTGGATTGGATGAAAAAAGCGTATTTGGCTACTAGTGCCCGAGAGGCCAAAAATGGTCATTTCACCATGAAAACGACCTCCGTTTGAGCCAAATTTTTGGTGGGCGGATCATTTCAAATGTTTTGTTCGATTGGTTGAAAAAAGGAGGGAATTTGGTTACTTGTGACCGGGAGCCCAAAAATGCGTGTGCTAGCCCCTTTGGGGAATCGGGAAATTTCGAAAATAGATTTCACCATGAAAACGACCTCCGTTTGAGCCAAATTTTTGGTGGGCGGATCCTTTCAAATGTTTTATTGGATTGGTTGAAAAAAAGAGGGTATTTGGCAACTAGTGCCCGGGAGCCCAAAAATGGTCATTTTCACCATGAAAACGACCTCCGTTTGAGCCAAATTTTTGGTGGGCGAATCCTTTCAAATGTTATATTGGATTGGTTGAAAATAGGAGGGTATTTGGCTACTAGTGCCCGGGAGCCCAACATGCGTGAGCCACCCCCTTTGGGGAATAGGGAAATTTCGTAAATGGTGATTTTCACCATGAAAACGACCTCCGTTTGAGCCAAATTTTTGGTGGACGGATCCTTTCAAATGTTCTATTGGATTGGTTGAAAAAAATGAGGGTATTTGGCTACTAGTGCCCAGGAGCCCAAAAAGGCGTGTACTACCCCCTTTGGAGAATCGGGAAATTTCGTAAATGGTCATTTTCACCTTGAAAACGACCTCCGTTTGAGCCAAATTTTTGGTGGGCTGATCCTTTCAAATGTTCTATTGGATTTGTTGAAAAAAGAAGGGTACTTGTCTACGAGTACCCGGGAGCCCAAAAATGCGTGTGCTACCCCCTTTGTGGAATCGAGAAATTTCGTAAATTGTGATTTTCACCATGAAAACGATCTCCGTTTGAGCCAAATTTTTGGTGGGCTTATCCTTTCAAATGTTCTATTGGATTGGATGAAAAAAGGATGGTACTTGGCTACTAGTGCCCGAGAGGCCAAAAATGGTCATTTCACCATTAAAACGACCTCCGTTTGAGCCAAATTTTTGGTGGGCGGATCATTTCAAATGTTCTGTTGGATTGGTTGAAAAAAGGAGGGAATTTGGCTACTAGTACCCGGGAGCCCAAAAATGCGTGTGCTACACCCCTTTGGGGAATCGGGAAATTTCGAAAATGGTGATTTTCACCATGAAAATGACCTTCGTTTGAGCCAAATTTTTGGTGGGCGGATCTTTTCAAATGTTTTAATGGATTGGTTCAAAAAAGGAGAGTATTTGGCTACTAGTGCCCGGGAGCCCAAAAATGGTCATTTTCACCATGAAAACGACCTCCGTCTGAGCCAAATTTTTGGTGGGCGGATCCTTTCAAATGTTCTATTGGATTGGTTGAAAAAAGGAGGGTATTTGGCTACGAGTGCCCGGGAGCCTAAAAATGCTTGTACTACCCCCTTTGGCGAATCGAGAAATTTCGTAAATGGTGATTTTCACCATGAAAACGACCTCCGTTTGAGCCAAATTTTTGGTGGGAGGATCCTTTCAAATGTTATATTGGATTGGTTGAAAATAGGAGGGTATTTTGCTACTAGTGCCCGGGAGCCCAACATGCGTGAGCTACCCCCTTTGGGGAATAGGGAAATTTCATAAATGGTGATTTTCACCATGAAAACGACCTCCGTTTGAGCCAAATTTTTGTTGGACGGATCCTTTCAAATGTTCTATTGGATTGGTTGAAAAAAAGAGGGTATTTGGATACTAGTACCCAGGAGCCCAAAAATGCGTGTACAACCCCCTTTGGGGAATCTGGAAATTTCATAAATGGTTATTTTTACCATGAAAACGACCTCCGTTTTAGCCAAATTTTTGGTGGGCGGATCCTTTCAAATGTTCTATTGGATTTGTTGAAAAAAGGAGGGTATTTGGCTACGAGTGCCTGGGAGCCCAAAAATGCGTGTATACCCCCTTTGGGGAATCGAGAAATTTCGTAAATGGTGATTTTCACCATGAAGACGACCTCCGTTTGAGCCAATTTTTTTGTGGGGTTATCCTTTCAAATGTTCTATTGGATTGGATGAAAAAAGGATGGTATTTGGCTACTAGTGCCCGAGAGGCCAAAAATGGTCATTTCACCATGAAAACGACCTCCGTTTGAGCCAAATTTTTGGTGGGCGGATCATTTCAAATGTTCTGTTGGATTGGTTGAAAAAAGGAGGGAATTTGACTACTAGTGACCGGGAGCCCAAAAATGCGTGTGCTAGCCCCTTTGGGGAATCGGGAAATTTCGAAAATAGATTTCACCATGAAAACGACCTCCGTTTGAGCCAAATTTTTGGTGGGCGGATCCTTTCAAATGTTTTATTGGATTGGTTGAAAAATGGAGGGTATTTGGCTACTAGTGCCCGGGAGCCCAAAAATGCGTGTACTACCTCCTTTGGGGATTCGGGAAATTTCGTAAATGGTCATTTTCACCATGAAAACGACCTCCGTTTGAGCCAAATTTCTGATGGGCGGATCCTTTCAAATGTTCTGTTGGATTGGTTGAAAAAAGAAGGGTATTTGGCTACGAGTGCCCGGGAGCCTAAAAATGCGTGTACTCCCTTTGGCGAATCGGGAAATTTCGTAAATGGTGATTTTCACCATGAAAACGACCTCCGTTTGAGCCAAATTTTTGGTGGGCGTATCCTTTCAAATGTTATATTGGATTGGTTGAAAAAAGGAGGGTAGTTGGCTACTAGTGCCCGGGAGCCCAAAAATGCGTGTTCTACCCCCCTCTGGGAATCGGGAAATTTCGTAAATGGTCATTTCACCATGAAAACGACCTCCGTTTGAGCCAAATTTTTGGTGGGCGGATCCTATCAAATGTTATATTGGATTGGTTGAAAAAAAGGAGGGTATTTGGCTACGAGTGCCCGGGATCCCAAAAATGCGTGAACTACCCCCTTTGGGGAATCGGGAAATTTCGTAAATGGTGATTTTCACCATGAAAACGACCTCCGTTTGTGCCAAATTTTTGGTGGACGGATCTTTTCAAATGTTCTGTTGGATTAGTTGAAAAAAGGAGGGTATTAGGCTACTAGTGCCCGGGAGCCCAAAAATGCGTGTGCTACCCCCTTTGAGGAATCGGGAAATTTCGTAAATGGTGATTTTCATCATGAAAACGAGCTCCGTTTGCGCCAAATTTTTGGTGGGCTTATCCTTTCAAATGTTCTATTGGATTGGATGAAAAAAGGATGGTATTTGGCTACTAGTTCCCGAGAGCCCAAAAATGGTCATTTCACCATGAAAATGACCTCCGTTTGAGCCAAATTTTTGGTGGGCGGATCATTTCAAATGTTCTGTTGGATTGGTTGAAAAAAGGAGGGAATTTGGCTACTAGTGACCGGGAGCCCAAAAATGCGTTTGCCCTTTGGGGAATCGGGAAATTTCGAAAATAGATTTCACCATGAAAACGACCTCCGTTTGAGCCAAATTTTTGGTGGGCGGATCCTTTCAAATGTTTTATTGGATTGGTTGAAAAAAGGAGGGTATTTGTCTACTAGTGCCCGGGAGCCCAAAAATGCGTGTACTACCTCCTTTGGGGATTCGGGAAATTTCGTAAATGGTCATTTTCACCATGAAAACGACCTCCGTTTGAGCCAAATTTCTGATGGGCGGATCATTTCAAATGTTCTGTTGGATTGGTTGAAAAAAGAAGGGTATTTGGCTACGAGTGCCCGGGAGCCTAAAAATGCGTGTACTCACTTTGGCGAATTGGGAAATTTCGTAAATGGTGATTTTCACCATGAAAACGACCTCCGTTTGAGCCAAATTTTTGGTGGGCGTATCCTTTCAAATGTTATATTGGATTGGTTGAAAAAAGGAGGGTAGTTGGCTACTAGTGCCCGGGAGCCCAAAAATGCGTGTGCTACCCCCCCCCCCCTTTGGGGAATCGGGAAATTTCGTAAATGGTCATTTCACCATGAAAACGACCTCCGTTTGAGCCAAATTTTTGGTGGGCGGATCCTATCAAATGTTATATTGGATTGGTTGAAAAAAGGAGGGTATTTGGCTACGAGTGCCCGGGAGCCCAATAATGCGTGAACTACCCCCTTTGGGGAATCGGGAAATTTCGTAAATGGTGATTTTCACCATGAAAACGACCTCCGTTTGAGCCAATTTTTTTGTGGATGGATCTTTTCAAATGTTCTATTGGATTTGTTGAAAAAAGGAGGGTATTAGGCTACTAGTGCCCGAGAGCCCAAAAATGGTCATTTCACCATGAAAACGACCTCCGTTTGAGCCAAATTTTTGGTGGGCGGATCATTTCAAATGTTCTGTTGGATTGGTTGAAAAAAGGAGGAAATTTGGCTACTAGTGCCCGGGAGCCCAAAAATGCGTGTGCTATCCCATTGGGGAATCGGGAAATTTCAAAAATGGTGACTTTCACCATGAAAACGACCTCCGTTTGAGCCAAATTTTTGGTGAGCGGATCCTTTCAAATGTTTTATTGGATTGGTTGAAAAAAGGAGGGTATTTGGCTACTAGTGCCCGGGAGCCCAAAAATGGTCATTTCACCATGAAAACGACCTCCGTTTGAGCCAAATTTTTGGTGGGCGGATCAATTCAAATGTTATGTTGGATTGGTTGAAAAAAGGAGGGAATTTGGCTACTAGTGCCCGGGAGCCCAAAAATGCGTGTGCTAGCCCCTTTGGGGAATCGGGAAATTTCGAAAATTGATTTCACCATGAAAATGACCTCCGTTTGAGCCAAATTTTTGGTGGACGGATCCTTTCAAATGTTTTATTGGATTGGTTGAAAAAAGGAGGGTATTTGGCTACTAGTGCCCGGGAGCCCAAAAATGCGTGTACTATCTCCTTTGGGGAATCGGGAAATTTAGTGAATGGTCATTTTCACCATGAAAACGACCTCCGTTTGAGCCAAAATTTTGGTGGGCAGATCCTTTCAAATGTTCTATTGGATTGGTTGAAAAAAGGAGGGTATTTGGCTACGAGTGCCCGGGAGCCTAAAAATGCGTGTACTACCCCCTTTGGGGAATCGGGAAATTTCGTAAATGGTGATTTTCACCATGAAAACGACCTCCGTTTGAGCCAAATTTTTAGTGGACGGATCCTTTCACTACAAGAAAGCAGGTTATTTATGGAACTCATTTACGGCGGGTGATACGCAACCGCCGTATATATTAGTTGTATACGGCGGTTGATACGCGTCCGCCGTATATAAATAATATATACGGCGGTATATACAACCGCCGTATATATTTGTTATATACGGCGGTTTAAGCCGCCGTAAATATGTTACGTACGTACGTTTGGCATATACGTATATGAGATTGAAGTTATATACGGCTGTATATTAGTATCCGCCGTAAATAGTTCACAATATTTACGGCGGTGTATAATATCCGCCGTAAATGTTATTAAATATCGGAAAACCCAAATTTCCCTATTCAGTTTCGCGCTATCTCTGTCTCTCTGTCTCTCTTTCTCTCCTCTAGCTAGGGCACGAATTTCCGACTGCCGGTGACCAGAGCGAACAACGAATCAGCAGGTATAGCGTGTTTACTTTTAATTTTTGGTTTTTGTTGTTCTTGGTGTGGTGGATTATTGAAAATCTTGTTCTATTTCTCTCTCTCTCTCCTCCAGCCAGGGAAATTGACGTTGATTTCTTCGATCAACAACGAATCAGGTATACATTTCTTCCCCCTTTTCTAATTTACTTTTAATTTCTGGGTTTTTTTGTTCTTGGTGTTGTGATTTGTTGTTCTTGTTCTGTTGTTGTTGTTGGTGTCCGTTACTATTGTTGTTGTTCTTATTCTTTGTAATTTACGCACATTCAATATGATATTTTGAAATGGAAACCTGCATATTTGAGATAATGACTGGAAAATCTACTTGCTGTGGCTCTCTCTTTCTTCTAAGTTTGCTCCTTTGTTTAGTTCGGTTGTGTATAAACAACCTCCCTCTTATATCTATACGTTATTTTCATATTTCATGACAACAATGCTAGTGTTTTCAAGTAATAGTGGGGGCTGTTTTATCCTGTGAATGATGATGTCATGTGTTACTAAATGAGGTTGACTTTGAATGCTAGTTTGCTCCTTTGCTCTATGATTCTTCATCTTAATAGTGAAGGGAAAAAAAGGAAATAGTGAAAGTAGGAAAGAACTCAATAGAAACTGCTAAATTCTTTCCAGTTTTTGCTTCATCCTTCTAATTTCAATCCCTTAAAACTGTTGAATTCACCGACTCTTCCCCAATATCATATGTTTAACCTCTCCAGTTTCTATCTCAACCTAGCATATACTTCCTCCGTCCCAGTTTGAGTTCACTTTTAACCCAAAAGGGTTTTCCATTATATGCATTTCCTAACATGACAAAATTTGTGGGTCCCACTTGTTAATCTTACTCATTTATGTCACACACACACACTTAATTATGAGCCTTTGTCGATTCCGCTCACTTATTCCACTCACATTAATTTAAATATAATAACACTTTTCTTATATTACCATCGCTCTCCTATTCGTAGACCCTACACAAAAAATAATGTTGCGCACTTCAACCTAGTTCCTAAAAATAGTTCCAAATCTTTTGTCGCATGTGCGTCAATTCTTTTGCACATCAACCTAGTTCCTTAAATTAGCTTCTCAATTAGGGGGGGGCTTGTGAGAGAGAACGAATGAATGTTGTCATGGGGTTATACTATATCATGGGCCCAAGCTCGACTAATAGGCTAGGCTCCAACAATGTATATTATCTATATTGAGCCAAAAGTTGTACATATTTAGACTATGTTTGTTTATGAGTTTATTTTTATTCTAAAATTTGTGTCTCTCGGTCTTATATATAGATTGTATTTTAACGTTAAAAATATCAAGTCATATATGGACAAAAGTTGGATTGATTTGGGTAATCGGATTTCAAATGAGTATATGCAGGGTTGACAACTTTCTCGATTTTGCATTCTCAAAAAGTCATTGGTGTTAAAGAAATATATTATCCTTGTAAAAAATGCGCAAATCGTTACCAAAAAGACCGTGCAACCGTGAAATCACATTGTATTGAAGTGGGATTTCAAAAAGATTACAAGAATTGGATTAGGCACGGGGAAGAGTACATTTCGGCGTATAAGAATGATAATAATGATAGGACAACTGAAGATGGCATTGAAATTGAATTGGGCGTGAAAGATTGTATGAGGCGAATGGTACATGAAGGGATGGGTATGCCGGATAGTAACCAGCCAGAATTGAAGAAATCGTACAATCGATGCGGCCCACCGCAAAGTTTCTTAGACTTTTGAGAATCTTGATCAAGCCTTGTGGGAAGGGTGTGATAAGTTTACAGTACTCTCATTTATTGTAGAACTTATGCACTGGAAGGCTAATTATCGAGTGGCCGATAAGGGATTTACTTCTTTATTAAAAAAATTCATTAGGGCATTGCCTCAGTCAGTGAAAGTGCCAAGTTCCTATTGTGAGGCGTACAAGATGGCTGCAAATTTGGGTTTCAGTTATAAAACGTGGGACGCGTGCATTAATCATTGTATGTTGTTTCGAAATGAAACTGAAAAACTTACTAAATGTGAAATTTTTGGAGCCTCTAGATATAAGCAACAAGAAGAAGGGGGTAGCGGTGAAGGTGCGGAAACAAGTGGCAAGAATAAACTTCCAAAGCAGGTAGCGATGAAGAAAGTATGGTATTTTCCCTTAAAGCCAAGGTTGCAAAGGTTGTATTGGTCATCTAAGACCGCGACACTCATGAGATGGCATGCCGAGAAAAGAATAGACGATGGTGTGCTGAGGCATCCTGCAGACTCTCGTGCGTGGAAGGGATTCGATGAACGTTATCCATTATTTTCAAGTGAAATTCGGAATGTTAGATTGGGATTAGCATCTGACGGATTTAATCCTTTCAGAACAATGACTATATCTCACAGTACTTGGCCGGTTGTGCTTATGCCATACAATCTTCCATCTTGGTTATGCATGAAACAGCCATATTTCTTCTTGTCGGTGCTTACTTAAGGCCCAAAAGGGCCGGGCAACAAGATAGATGTGTATCTCCAACCGTTAATTGATGAGTTGAAGGAATTGTGGGAAGATGGTATATCAACTTATGATGCATCAAGGAACGAGTTGTTTACTTTACGAGCTTCACTATTATGGACAATAAATGACTTTCCTACATATGCAATGTTGTCTGGATGGAGAACTAAAGGTGAATATGCTTGCCCTTGTAGCAATGTGAGACCTCAAGCACGATGGTTGGATCATGGTGGCAAGTATTGTTATATTGGTCATCGACGCTTCTTGCCTAGGAGTCATGCTTTTCGTAAGGATAAAAGCTCTTTTGATGGTACTCATGAAGTGAGAGATAAGCCCAAGTTATTGTTTGGAAAAAAATTGCTTAAACAAGTTGAAAATATGGAAACAGAGTATAAAATAGAAGATGTTATTAAATAGAGGAAAAGAGAAGAGGGTAAGAAGCAACAAGCCAAGTTGGAGAAATGAAAGGTTCCTAAGTTGTGTCACAATTGGAAAAAGAGGAGTATCTTCTTTGAGTTGCCATATTGGGCAAATAATCATGTTTGTCATAATCTTGATGTTATGCACATTGAAAAAAATGTGTGTGATAATGTGCTACATACTCTGTTAGGTACTGCGGGGAAATCAAAAGATAATGATAAAGCAAGAAAAGACCTAAAAGATATGAACATTCGGAAACCATTGCATCTACAGACGCTTCCATCTGGCAAAGAAATTATGCCTCCGGCTCAGTTC
The DNA here is from genome assembly GCA_022495995.1 of Adenophora triphylla var. japonica. Lineage (NCBI taxonomy): Eukaryota > Viridiplantae > Streptophyta > Magnoliopsida > Asterales > Campanulaceae > Adenophora > Adenophora triphylla. The sequence continues at coordinate 78,662 of JAFEMH010006865.1, read as the reverse complement.
ATAATGAGTAAGAAGCATAAAGACACATTCTTGAAAGTTCTAAAGGGAGTCAAAGTCCCTGATGGCTACTCGTCAAACATATCTCGTTGTGTACATCTAGAGGAAAGAGCTATTTGGGGTCTTAAGAGCCATGATAGTCATATTTTGCTCCAACAACTACTCCCTTTAGCTGTTCGAAAAGCGTTGCCTACTTCTGTTGTAAAAGCCATCATTGAGTTGGCAAATTTCTTTAGGCGATTATCCTCAAAGGTGAATACACTTGCTGATCTCGATAAGATACAAGATCGGATGGCTGTCACACTATGCGCTCTCGAGAAAATATTCCCACCAGCTTTCTTTGATGTTATGGAGCACTTGCCGGTGCATTTAGCTGAGGAGGCCTTACTAGCAGGCCCAATACAATTTCGTTGGATGTATCCGGTAGAGAGGTACATCCATATTAAATTTACTTTGAAAAAATTTATATATTCCTTTTTACATCTGGTTTAGCATAAGTAAATTTTTTGTAGGTTTCTACTTACATTAAAATTATATGTTCGAAATCGAGCCCATCCCGAGGCCTCCATAGCTAAGGCAATTGTGGCTGAAGAATGCATGACTTTTTGTACGCAATATTTGGATGACATTGAGACAAAGTCCAATCGTCCTAGAAGAAATGATGATGAAGGTTATGAGTTAGGCCGCTTTGTAGGAAAAGAAGAGGTAATTACCCTTGATTACATCACACGAGTACAAGCGCATAGATATGTGCTTTTCAATACTGAAGATGTTGAACAATACCTAGAGTAAGTGATTCCTTACACGAGGCTTACATTCCTTATATCTTTTATATTTTAAATTAATACTTAATTCATATTTTCAATCTGCTCAGAATGCATCGTGCACATTTGAGGGAGACACTACCTCGTAATCAACGACATCTTATAGAGAAAGAACATAATGATAAGTTTGTTAGTTTGGTTTAAGGATTATGTAAGTATGAAACCACTTTCATATGATACTTTCAATTTATCGTTTTAAATATTTTCTTATTAAATTTTGTTTTTTATAAAAGGTATGCACGACGAAAGATGTAGTGCCCGAAAGAATTATAAGTCTTGCATTGGGTCCTCATATGGATGCGAGGCGGTATAAGTCTTACATAATAAATGGTTTTCGATTTCGAGTGAAGGATGTCGATAGACGGAGGAAAACTCAAAATAGTGGAGTCATGCTAAATGCAAGTGTGACAAGTTTTGCAAGCCGAAAGGATAATAATCCCATTGTAGGGGATGTTAACTTCTATGGGGAGTTGATTGAGATCCTTGAAATTCGTTATAGCAACTCAATAAGATTTGTATTGTTTAAATGTGATTGGGTTGATAACTTAGGACGTGCAAGATGGAAGATGAGCAAAAATTTACTCTTGTAAACTTCAATCACAAGTTGTATAAGGATAATCGAGTTGGTGATGAACCATTCATATTAGCATCTCAAGCTGAGCAAGTTTGGTATGTTAAAGATCCTATAGAAAGTGATTGGAAAGTTGTGATGAGGATTACACCAAGAGATAGTTTTGACATATATTCAAATGATGATAAACAAGTTTCAGATTCGATTCCACAATTGGTACCATTTTGCTCACAAAATCTGGATGAAAATGTTGCTAACGAAGAAGCATCGTGGGTGCGAGAGGGAGTTGATGGGGTCGATATTGAAACTACTAATATCAATGATGTTGATATCGATATGGCCGATAATGATGATGTTGATATGGCCGATAATGATGATGATTAGTTTGAGTAGTATTTGTTTAGATCTTATTTGCTTACTATTTACTAAGACAATGTTATTACTTATGTTTCATGTTTCAATCAAACTTGTTATTTTTGTATGGTTGAATATTAATATTGTTACTTCTATATAATATGTATTTGTTTAGATCTTATTTGCTTACTATTTACTAAGACAATGTTATTACTAAAATTTGTGTCTCTTCGTCTTATATATAGGTGGGTTGTGCTGAAATCGTAGTGTGGTGGTTCGGTTGGGAATTGGAAGGAGAATTTAATTGTGGGTGTGTGTTTATTGTTGCACTTTCTTTGTGATTTGTGTGGAGGTTTTGTAGTTGGTTTTTGTGTTGAAAATATGCCTCCTAAGGAGAGAGACGTTAGAGGGGGTAGCAACAAGAGGGGTAGACAAAACCCGCCGCCCGTAGTCCCAAATGATCCCACTTCCCCTAATGCATCATTGCCGCCGTATATGGGATTGATCCAATTGACCTCCGCTCAAAAGAAAAAATGGCGGAATTTGGTGGGTAGGAAATTCCAAGTCACCACTTTCCTTCATTTGCCGGTGTTGAGGGATTTGGGTTTAGAGACATTAGTAACAGAATTGATGACGCAAGCCGGGTTAGGTAATTTCCTGGGGAAGACTCGTCTACGTATTTGAGATATTCCCTTGAGTTCCTTTTAACTTTGGAGGTAGTTAAGGGGTCACAAGAAAATTCTATTCGGTTTCATCTGGATGATGAAGCCTATCGAGTGACTTATGATGAGTTGAGGGGAATCTTTGGGGTTGATCAGCCGAGAGGAAACTGGGTGGAGGCTGATGGGGCAACTTTTTTTTTCTTTTCGGAGCTCACAGGATTGCCCTGCAAAAAGAAATACCTTAGGGCTTCCTCTCTTTCTCACTCAGCTTGGAAATTATTTTACAGAGGGCTATCTATGTATTGTTTGGCAAACGGAGAGCCCGCTCAATTGAATGTGGCTATGGTAAACCTTTTGCGAACGAGGTTGAGGAGTTTTCAGGTGATTCCTGATTGGGTTGATATTTTTGTTCAGGGATGTGAGGCATTTGCCCTTACCAAAAAGGGAAACATATCAATAGGGGGATGATCACGTTGATTGCTCAAGCTTGTGTGGGGGAACCAAAACCCGAGGCGATGAGATTGATGGGGGGCACGAGTTTTTATTACGGAGGCGCTAGTGCAGTATGACAAGTTTGTGAGGGACCCGAGGGCGACAGACAACATGTCTTTATTGTTTGAATATGGTACTCCCAGGAGGACGGTCCGTTACAGGGTAGGGGCCACGTTTCCGAGTGGTGAACAGATGCATTGGCGTATGCCCGGTCTTGATGATCAAATGGATCCGAGTTGATGAGGAGGATGATGAGGAGCAGAAGAGGAGGATCAAGGAGAGACGGGATGGTCGGGAGGAGAGCAGAACTGTGAGCGCAGGTTCTTTTGATCAATAGGATACCATGAGGGCATTTTGGAGGAGCGGGGAGCGATCAAGGATCGCTCGGGAGCGAGCCGACATGCTTTGGAGGATGCTATATGGGGGAGGTTATCGCTCGGGAACGTAGTCGACTGTGCTTTAGAGGATGCTAGATGGGGAGGTGCGGGATCGTTTTGAGGGTTGGAGGATGAAACCGCCATTTTGGGAGCCCGGTCTAGGCGGTGGAGGCTTGGGCGATGCAGACAGAGCCCGGAGTTACTGAGCCGGTTCGAGAGGATTATTTGACTATGATGCATTCGAGAGCCACCGCTGCTCGTGCACAGAGGCGTTCTTCCCATCAGACCTACTATCAGGGACAAGCCTCTGGCTCTCATCAATGATGTTATTATTTATGTTTCATGTTTCAATCAAACTTGTTATTTTGTATGGTTGAATATTAATATTGTTAATTGTAATATGTATTTGTTTAGATCTTATTTGCTTACTATTACTAAGACAATGTTATTACTTATGTTTCATATTTCAATCAAACTTGTTATTTTGTATGGTTGAATTGAATATTAATATTGTTAATTATATTATGTATTTGTTCTGCTTCTTTTGTATCATAAATCATAGCTATTCCATTTGATTTTGAATATTAATATTGTTAATTGTAATATGTAATTGTAATATGTATTTGTTCTTTTGTATCATAAATCATAATTGTAATGAGTGCTGACCATTTGCTTATGGTTTGACAGGTCGTTTTCTCGCGGAGGTGACAAAGCAAGTGTTTTCAGACCTTTAATCGAGCAAATATCAAGTTATTCCTTTGCTTCCTTCTTCATTATCACTTTGGGATGTCCCCGCCCCGCTTCCCCACCGATTCGATACCCGCGGGAGCACCACCCCCCCCCCCCCCGGTACTATTTTATACTTTTTTTGTAATAACATTTGAAGGGGATTGACCACGTGGGTGTGATTTGGTATGATGTGTGTGTTGAATATTTGGGATTTTGTTTCTTATATGGGATTTCTTGCAATAGGCTTAATTTGGTGTGGTCCGAATGTGTAGAATACGTTGAATTATTGCATGAGGCTTAATGGGGTGTGTTTATTTGTATCTTTCTTTCTAAAGTTTTCCTTTGGTGTGTATCGTATGGTTTTGTGGCTCAACAATTGTCAGCGAGTTGAACATGTCCACTTTACCTTGTTTGCATGTAATTTTGTTTTTGTTACAACAAGTATATACTCAGAGAGCTGTACATAGACTATTTAGAGTAGTTCTTTGAATAAAATCCCAAAGCAAGAAGATAGATTTTGGTTCGACACCCCTTGAGCAAATCTTATCACTTGTATATTAAAAATTAGATATTACCTAGTAATTTTTTTAAAAAAAATTCTAGATTGCGCAGGTAACATCTTCTTTTGTTTTGGCAATTATGGATTTAATGTTTGTTTCACTTAGATTTCATTTTGTTTTTGTTGTTTATTCTTTCTTTGTTGTTGTTCTATTCTTTATTCTTGTTGTTGTTGTTGTTCATGTTCTTTGTTGTTGTTGTTGTTGTTGTTGTTCTTTGTTTACATTCTTTGTTGTTGTTGTTCTGTTCTTTGTTGTTCTTGTTGTTGTTGTTCTTCTTTGTTGTTATAGGTATAAGACCTATAATAAATTTATAGGTCTTATACCTATATTAAAAGACAATGCATGATCATTATAATTTTCATGTAGCGGAGTATTGAATCCATTATTGCAAAGGTAGTATTAACTTAATATGTTCTTTTTTATTAGTTCATGTATGTGGCTAACAATACTAGAAAAATATCTTTTTTAGAGAGTATTTGATTGAGCCAACAATTTTTTAATAGTCCCTATTTAAACATTTTTTGACCAACATTTCTTTAACAGTTTTCATTTTGAAATAACTAATGATATTTATTTTGAGACAACATTTCTAATGGTTCATATTTGAACATGTTATATTTATCCTAGGAATTGTAATAGAAACTGTAATTGATGTCTCTAATGTATATTTGACACACATTTAATGAAACTCCTAATATGTCCCTCTTATGTTCTACACTCCAACATGACAGTATCAAAGGCTATTAATTACAACTCATTTATGACTTGTAGTATTACAATATATGGTCTTATATAAGATACATAAGACCTATAATAAATTTATAGGTCTTATACCTATATTAAAAGACAATTCATAAGTCCAATTTCCCTTTTATAGTTTAGTTATAAGACCATAAGCTATCTTGTTGTTGTGATATATAGTTTTTTTTGCCAGATATGCCGCCAAGGAAGGAATTAATAACAGGTGAGGCCTCACAAAATAAAGGAAGAGGGCCGGCAAAACCAACCAAAAAATGGGGTAGAGAAAGATTAAATATAATATGGAATGAATATGGACAACCCGTTGGTGGGGACCACACAAAACTAGCTACTCAGCTAGAACATTTTGTTAGAAATGGAGAACATTTCCCATTAACTAAAGAGTGGCCTCAGATGGACTGTGCAGTTATAGATGCCGTATGGAGAGACGTTCTAGTAAGTTGTAATCCATATTCCTTACATAAATCTCTAGTACGTAGTCAAAAGTCTTATGATTCTCTAACAATTGTTCTTTTTCTTTATTGAATTGTGTATATAGGATAATACAAATGCGCATCCGGAGTATTACTCAGTTATGAATCTTGCTCTCAATAAACAATGGCGTGACTGGAAATATCAGGTGAGACAAGCATATAATAAGTATGCAACAGACGACTTTATTTACTTGTAATATGTATTTGTTTTGATCTCATTTGCTTACTATGCAATTTTACTCACATTTATGATTATGACTTTGTAATATGGAAATGTCAGGTGAAATGCATGTATTTGAGGTATGAATCCGGCCAAGGACGCATTGGCTCACCCACCCCGTGCGTGCGTTGCGGGTCGAACGGTGAACTTGTTGCAATGTGGGGTACAGATAAGGCTCGGGTATATTTCAAATTAATCTCAATCTATTATCGTGAATGTCTTATATAAGTAGTCAAATTAATACTAATATTATCTTTTTTTTTCCAGGAATTATCACAAATAAATCAAGCGAATCGAGAAAAGCAAGTGTGCCTGAACAGGACTGGAAAAAAGTCCCATCCCATTGTCATAAAAGAGGTTTGTCATCGTTCAATTTAGTTCTATGTTGTCAATTAATGTTTCTTTTTGTATCGTATATAAATATATTTTTTTTTGTCAAATGATTCTATTATAAATTGTAGAGAGTAGACGAGGGATTACCAACTGATCGCGTAAGCTTGTTCATAGCTACGCGCACGGGCAAAACGGCTACAGATGAAGAAACCTCTCGTATGATTGTAAGTTAAAGTTTCAACCTTTTCTATTTCAGTTTTGTTCTTCTATAGAATACTTTTTTCATTTCTAACTTCATTTTCATAATATTAATTAAAGTTAAAACATTTATATTGAACATGTTATTTTTGTTACAGTTAACACTTAATGATGCAATTGAAGAGCTACCAGAGGAGGAACAAAACTCTCCCAGCAAGCGAGAAAAGATATTTACAGATTTGATGGGCACTGATGACCATGGGAGAGTGCGTTGTATGGGAGGCGGTGTTAACAAAACTAGGGTGTTTAGTAAAGCCTCAACTTCTCAGAGCGCTTCTGCAGCCCGTATTGCTGAACTTGAGGAGACGGTGTTATCCGTCAGAACAGATGTTGAAAGGCAACTTGAGGAGCAACGCCAACAGTTTCAACAACAAATAGAAGATTTGAAACGTTGTTTTATGGAACAACGTGGAAAAGGTAGTAATGAATAGGTGGTGGTATGTTTCTCAAAGTTGTGGATTTTAAACATTGATTGAGTTTTGGATACATTAATTCAACTATCTTTTTTGTACATGTTAAATGGTTATTATGTTGTTTTTGTGTTGTATATACATTCAACATTGATTTTGTGTTAATGGTTATTATGTGGATTGTAATCATTGATTGCGGGTGTATTTTTTGTTATATACAGGTTGCATTTGTGTGTGTACAGGTTGAATTTGGTTTTTGCGGGTGTATTTTTGGGGAAAGTGAATTATATAGGGCTGGATGGAAAAAAAAATATGCTTATTTACGGCAGTTCAAAAATCCACCGTAAATAGTGAATTAGACGACTCGTGCCCAAAGGGGGGACGAGGGAACCTGGGTGGGGTGCAAATGGGACGACTCGTGCCCTGGTGGACGACTCGTCTCATAAGAAGTCATTTACGACGGAAACCTACCTCCGCCGTATAAAAGCATCATGGACGACTCATCCCCAAAGGGGGACGAGGAAATCTGGGTGGGGTGCAAAATGGGACGACTCGTTCTATACTGGACGACTCGTCTATTTTTCATCATATACGGCGGTATATAATCGCCGTAAAACACTTCCTCAAATACGTCTGTTATACATACGGTGTATTTGTATTTACCTTTATACGGCGGCCTATAAGCCGCCGTATATATTTACCAATATATACGGCGGTTGTATATCCGCCGTATATAGTATTTACGGCGATATATTCGCCGTAAATACTATATACGGCAATGTTTTATACGGTGCCATATATACGGCGGATTGTCCGCCGAGGTAAATAATGTTTTAACCATATATAATAAGATTAATTTATTAGTTTCTCTATCCAAAGTCGGTGTCTATTTTTCTTAAAAAAAAAATCACAAAATGAATATTTTATGTTGGAAATATAAAATTATTTATTGGTATTTATTACTATTGAACAAAGTAGTGACTTCGTTAAGAAATTTATGTTTTTATAATATATTCAAAATATTGAAAAAAATATTGACAAACTTTTTATTTTAATATTGCATTTGGGTTTCTTCTTACGTGTAACAAAATAATGAACTATGACGGTTCTTACATGATTTGATTATTTTAGTATGGACAGAGAAAATTTAAAATATAAATTATAAAAAGGAAGTTGCTAATGTCACTACGTTTTTTCTCATCCACTACATCATATATATTTAATATGATTAACTAGTGTCCCCTGTGGCACAACCGAGCGGTTAAGGAAGCAGCATTGCTGGGCTTTCAACCTCAGGGTGGGGAGTTCGAATCTTGGCAGGAGCAGCTGGAGCAGTCAAATTATTGGTGTTGTAAGAGTGATGTAAGTGTCATGTAGGAGGGCTCCCTTGGAGCCAGGAGTATAAGGGGTGCTGCCACCCTGACTACCTCGGGCATATCCCGCGATTTACCTCCGCCAGTCACTGAGGGGTCGGGGCTGATGGTCCAGGACTAGTCCAGCGAAGATGGGAACCTAGGTATCAAAAAAAAAAAATGATTAACTAGTGTTTTGTACAAAATTGCCCTAAAAAAAAACTACCAATTATAATTATAAAAGGAATTGCCAAAACTAACCCTGTAAAGCTTCTCCTCTTTCTCTTCACTAATAAAAGTTCTTCTCTCTCATTATCATATCAAAAATAAATCTCTTTTCGACTAATCAGATTTTTAGCAGGTTAACCTATAAATCTCAAGAACAAATTCTTGACTTAAAAAAAAAAGCCTGACATGAATCATTGAACTATACAGCAAATATGCCTCTGAGAAATGGTTTGACATAGCAACTAAACTCAATGATCATTGTGAAGTTAATAAAACCACAATTGAGAAATAAAAATCAATACTTAAGTGTATTAGCTTGCAATACATATTCAATTTTTACCTTTTTTATATTTGTGATTCAATTGAAAGAGAGAGTTGAACATTTTTTATTCAAACTTGTTGCTCTTTGATTGAAAGAGAAGATATTGCAGAAGGGAGTATGAACTCTTCTAACGTGAAGCCTAGGGTTCTTCCGATACCGTCGTCGTCGCAGATGTAAGTATAATGGGTAGCTATGGTTTCCAACAGAAATGGTAAGTTTGGTATGGTAAAAGATTTCACTTACTCATTGAAATATTAAAGGGCGGTATAGTCTATTTATATAAATTGTAGTGACAATTTAGTATTTTTAAGAAAAACGTAGTGGAGAAGCAAAAAACGTAGTGGCGAGTCCCTCCCTTATAAAAAAGCATAGCGTTTACCCTATGAAATTAATTCCTTTTCAAGTAATGTGAGTAATTTATTAAAGCAAACGGTGATATTTTATAATTAATTTTTTTTTATTTAATAAATGTAGTGGATAAGTAAAATTTGTAGTGCGTATATAATAATAGAACCCTAAAATACTCAATTAATTAACTCCTTAAATTATGGAAGGATAGTTATGTCTATTTGCAAAAATTGTACTGGATAAGCAATTGTTGTAGTGACAATAGCCCCTCCCTTTAATATATTAACTCTTCTCATATAAAACAGACTTTAAACTATAGTTTGATATTATTATTAATTTTGTATACTTTTTAATGTAGTACTCCCTCCGTCCCATAGTAGATGTCTTCTTTTTTTGTGTGTTAACACGAAGTAACTTCGAACAATAATTTTTGGTTGATTTAATTATCCTAATAAAAATATAAAACTTACTCCCTCCATCCCAGACTAAGGTTCTTAGTTTTTTGGTTGTTTGTCTGAAGGAATTTTGAGCAATAACTAAAGGTTAATCTAATTATCCTAATGAAAATCTAAAACTTGTCATTGATAATATTTATGATGGTATATCAATAATAAGTTTTAGATTTTCATTAGGATAATTAAATTAACCTTTAATTATTGCTCAAAGTTCCTTCGTGCTAACATGCAAAAAAGTAGGGGTGTGCAAGAAAACCGAATAAACCGAAAAACCGTACCAAACCGAATAAACCGTACCGAATATACCGAAAAACCGATTAAACCGACCTATATGGTTTTTAATTTTTAAGAAGGTATTTAGTTTATATACCGAAAATAAAAACCGTACCGTACCGTTTTAATTAAACTATATAGTTATGATGTGTATATGATTATGCACTCTTCAATTTTAATATTATTTTCTCATTTTCCATTACCATGAAGAAAAAGAATTGACCACAATCAAGTTTTGTCTTTTTTTTTCAAAGAAAAAGTAGCTTGTGAATCCAAGTGCGCTCATCTCCTTTCATACCTTTAATTTGAGTGTACGCAGATTTTTTCTTTCTTTCTTTTTAGTTGATAAGATCATTACTTCAAGATAATCAAGTTGGTAATTATTAAGATTGTTTAATGAGAGAAATTATTGTTTTTTTTTAATCACATTGTCAATTTGTTACGGTGCATGATTTACTTGTTATATTTATTTGATTAATGCCATGGAAGCTGAGTTTTGTCAATATAGAAAAAAACCGAAAATAAACCGTACCGATGTTATACCAAACCGAAAACCGAACTACCGAACCGAAAAAAACCGAAACATTATGGTATTAATAATAATATACCGAAGTACATTGGTATGGTATCGGTTTTACCCTAAAACCGTACCAAACCGTACCATCCTCACCCCTACAAAAAAGGAGACATCTACCCTGAGACGGAGGTAGTCATAAAATTATACATTATTCATTGCATAAAAATATAAAAATAACATTGATATAATTATTGTTTTGTATATTCTTGGATATAAAAATTATTTTTTAAAGAAGAGCTAAAAATTAAAATAAAGAAAATAACGAGTTTGATTTTTTATTAGCACAGATTTGGTTGAAGGGCTCACGAAAAATATAGGTTGGGTAAGCATTGTTGAAAAATATAGGGCTTACCAAGACAACACAAGAGTACCTTTCAAATCCAAGACAATTATCGTTCTCCTACATTTGACAACATGACAGACTCACCTCAATAGCTAAATTAAATACTTCATCTTGAACAGTTGACCTGAATCTCAAAAACTAAACTTCAAATGTTACAGAAATCAAGCCTCCTTTTACGGAAAATAAGCACAAGGCTAAAGCCAATACATCAGGAGGGATGTGTATAAGCTCTGCTACGCACTACTATCCATCATTTTCCTACACTCGGGAATCTTCCACCTGGGCAGACAAACATTCAAAATCAGGTGCAAGCAAGTGTCAGTTTGTGCAATCAAGTGCTAGAGTATGTATTTTTAAAGACAAGTTCACTATTTTCACCGAGTTGAACAGTGTGCAAGGAACTGTCGTCACTTTTAAGTGTCAATGTCCTGGCAGTTCATAACACATACACTGACATTTTATAATACATGGGGAGATGGAAGAAGATGGAATAGGTGGCACTTTAAAATCCCTTTACCATAGCTTATTGAGAAACTAGTTTCTCCCAAGACTAACTCAAGCAAAAGATAACTACTAGAAAGAACAAAAATGATATAAGCTTACTTGTATGATTCATCTGGGGCAATATCTCCAATAGTCAAGCTTATATTCTTCGACCGGTAACCATCACTGGCCCTTAAAACATTCAACTTCACAACTCTCCCCGCATTATCCCAAATTCTCTCAAAGAACTGGGGAAAAAAAAGTAAATAAAATGACTAAAATGAATGTCGACTTGCAATTCATCCACCAAAAAAATCACCTGCAGTACATGGTTGAATGGGAACACACAATATACTTTATAACAGAATGTATGCCATATAATGTCACTTTCTACAAAGCATCTAAGCAAAAGGATAACCAGACACCACACTACCAGGAAGAACAAAACGCTAGAACCTACATCAGAGAGTATAATACATGGAAATTGGCCATTTCAAATCTAGCATGGATGGTAGGCCACATGAGTTTGAAAACTTGCCAATAATAAATAGACTTTCCAAAATCAGTCCGAGTTAGCTATGCATGAACCATCATTATATATACACACTCACAATAAATGTAAAAATTCAATCCATAATTCAATATAATGTTTAGCCAAAGATATTAGCGATCAGCTGCCGGAATCGGAATCTCTACCAAACACCAGTAACGGATGAGACTTTGTTGCCCAAATGAATCTGATAGGTGGTAGTTACATGCTATGTGTGTGCTTTGGAAAGAGCACAAACAAATTAACTTGTTTTTATTTCTTTCTACTTTACCTTAAAAAATCAGTTGATGTACAAGAAAACATCTTATAAACTTGGACATACTCACATACCTCCAACTTACTCCCTATTGTATTGCCATCACATCCTATTATGACATCATCACGCTTTAGGGGAGAGTTTTCTTCAACCTGATACATCCAAGACAAGCATCAATATACACTTGGTACTTGTTCTTTTTTTTTCCCACACATTCATTATATAATCTCAAGCAGCCTCAAAAGAAGCGTAATTGGTCGTTAGACAAGAAGACAACTTGTACATAATCCGCCTTCCTTCCATCTTGGGTGTGAGTGTCATTCTCCGGTAAAGATCCAAGAAAATACAATCTTAAGTATGCAGAAATGGGAAAAAATGAAAGTTTTAACAATTTCATGTTGCCTTCGGAATATACAGATCTCTTGTAGTTCCTTCAAGTTAATGAAGAAAAGAACAAAATAATAAGAGACTCAGGTTTTACGGTAGAAGGCGAAAAGAGAAGTTGGATACGCTTCTATGTGTTCTAATAATATTCAATCACCTGAACCCCTTCTTTTGTTGTTGGGTCTACAATGTAAATGGTAACGTTTCTAATGTAAACGAAAAATAAACCTAAGCTTTACTTGATTCATGGTTCAAGAAACATGCAAAAATATTGGACTTGCAAAATACACTTTATGCACTTCAAAGGATTATCTTATTTATTTTTTCTTTTGATTTGACATTAATTTTTTCAATTTAACTAATTTCAATATGCCTCGTAGATTAAAGTGAAGATTCTATCGCACGGCAATTAGGCTGGCACTGCTTTATGACACTGAATATTGAGCCGTGAAACTGTATCACGTGCATAAGATGAATGTGACAGAGATGCGTATGCTGCAATGGATGTGTGGGAATACCAGAAATGATTGATTGAGGTGATCAGGGGTAAAGTAGTTGTGCCCATTGAGAATAAAATGAGGGAGAATCGTCTAAGAGAGTTTGATCACGTGAGACGGACACAAGCAAACATGTATTTAGGTAATTGAAAATGATATGAATTTACTTGGATTGGATGAAAATATGATGGAATAAAGCAAAATGGCTCACTAAAGCTTCTTTGTTATGAAGTAGCAAACAGTCCATGCAATTTTTTATGCGATTTTCATCAAGGGTCATCCGAAGTCTCTCCGTGCTTTAGTACAGGGGTAAGGCTGCGTACGTCCGCCCCCTTACCCCGCTGTAGGTGGGAGCCTTTACGGCACTGGGGTAATGTTGTTGGATGAAAATATGGTGTTAAAGAGGCCGGAGTGGAGGGCAAAAACCCATGTGGGGGGTTGATTATTATTATTATTATATACACCTTCCGTCCCGCTAATCTTTACACTTTTGATCAACTTAATGTAAGTTTGACCAATAATTTAAATAAAAAATAAAGATCCAATTAAAAATCTAAAAACTATTAAAATATTATCAATCATGATACAATAACAATTTTTAAATTTTTAATAGAACATTATTTTGTATTTAAATTACTAGTCAAACTTGCATCAAGTTGACCAAAAGTGTAAAGATTAGCGGGACGGGGGGTATACATATTTTTTAGTTTTATTTAATTTTTAACAATATTCTTTCATGATGACATTTGGGAATCATGTTAGCCGACCGCAAATTATTTTGGGACTAAGACTTTTTGTTGTTGTAACTAATTTCCATATGCATTTCAACAGTTCAAGTTTTGCACATTAGCTGAGGTTTCAATATCCACTACAGATGACTTTGTAAATTACAGATTTTTAGCCATTATTGAGATAAAAGACAAAAGCAAAAGGTCCGAGGAAGTTAAACAAAAATAGAAATATGGACATGTATATAAGGTTTCATATGTTTTTTAACTTATCTAACTTTTGACATCCTTATCATTGAAAGCTTCCTTATTTAAGGTATTTTTATGATTCAATTAAATTCAATGGATATACTTTTACGCTCCATTTGGTTGGGAGAAAAATTTCTTAAAAAATTTTTTACCATTTTTCCAGTGTTTGGTTTAGGTCAGAGGAATCGGAAAAACGAATGTAGGAATAACCAAAAGCATATCAAAAAAAAAAAAAAAAACATTTTTTATAAGAAAAAATATTTTATATACATAAAGATTATATTACATCGATGATCAAAAAATGAAAGAAAAACTATAGAAAACAAAGTTAGGTCCATCAAAAAATGAAAGAAAAACTAGAAAACAAAGTTAAATTCTAACAATGGCCACAACCCAATCACTCTTCGAAACATTCGGTGATAAACCGCGAAAAACACCATTGGCATATGTCCCGTCCCAAGAGAAGCTAAAGCAACCACTTTATCCCACAAGAGATGCTTCAGTAAAAAAATAACTAAGAATTTTAATATGAGACAAATTAAAAAGGAAAATAAAAACCTTAAATTGAAACGGAGGGAGTATATTTTTAAGCTGAACAAAAAACAAACGTACTCTAAACAACCTGCCATGCAACTTTAATAACATATCCAAAAGCATAACAACAACAACAAAAAAAAAAAACTGCATGCATCGTTAATAGTCTGCAACTCCCTAGCCTCTAATATTAAGAATTCGATCAAGAAGATAAAACATAATTTCCTTAACTGAACATCAATCTCCGAAAATAGCAACAACAATGCCAAAAATCCAAGTTTCATACAAAACGAGAGGACTCGAGAGCATTGTGAGATTTTTCAGCCTACCCTTCTTGAATTCAATCCTGGTTGTTGTTCACACAGACAAAGTTGAACTGACTTGAACATTTTGAACACCCGTCCCTCTTCCAAAACAAGTTTTCCAGGCTACCCTTATTGAATTCAAAAACCTGCAAGTATAAGACCTCGTTAATACTGAATTGCAATACATATTTTTTACTGGAACCATAAAGGAATAAACATATGTCCAGAAGACTGTTTCTTACTAGTGTAAAGCTGGTGACAGTATATATAGTGTGGCAACAAAAGCAGGAATGGACCTTGCAGCATATTCTCGACCGCAAATGCCACCATATACCCATCAACATTATTCAGGAAGGCCAAAAATAGTCGATAAACAATATTTGGTTTTTGTTTTCAAAGTTCATAATGCATAGGAATAAGTTAATAAAATTATAAAAGGACTGAACGTTGTAGGACGAGATGTATATACTGAAAATTATGCATGTTTTGGTTGTTCACAATCATAATTACGAATCTAACAGAAGAGAACAAAGTCAATCAGTTCTTCTATTGCATCATGTATCAAGATATTTAAAGCACACAGATATGCGCACACAGAGATAATAATCTGCAATCTCATATATTTGTGTGTATAGATATGAGTGTATGTATATACTCCAGTATACCCATTGGCACGGGCACATGGTGGTCAAGTGAAGAAAATTAAAAGATGAACATCATTATTAAAAGCACCACATTACCTCAAAATGCATGAAAATAAGTAGCAAACAATCACAAATTACAAATGGATATTGCCTCAGCTTGTTCTTAACTCTTGCATCAACTTGAGTGTAAAATTCAAATGTCAGATAGAAGTATCAAACTGAGAATGTGGATAAGTCCAAGAGTGCACAATGCAGAGAAAGAAAAAACAATCATCAATATTCAAAAATTTAAGTAGAAGAAAATTACAGGATAAAGAAAATGAATATCCTAAATTCTTATTCACATCATGTCTGAAATGAAGCACATATAAATGAAAATTACTAATATCAAGTATCTCATTACCATATAATTACGAGTTCTCTACATAATAATTATAATCACAATTGATAAATGTCCATAAAAATTTAAAATTTAATCTTTGCTCTTGACTAAAACTTGAAAATGTTTTGAACATTCATTTTTTTGAAAATGTTTTGAACATTCATTTTTGGACAGATGTAGTACAAATTTTTGAAAAACACAAAAGAAATAAATTGAGAATGGCAAGCAAATGTGTACATTTTCCACCCTTCTTCAAGTAAAAGTACTTGTAATAATATTCGTATATTCAGCTTTCAAGTAAAAGTCCTCGTGGTTCCCAGTAGCTATAGTTTTTGCTACATTGATTGTATCTGTATGTGAACTCCTATATGGTGTTAGGGGAATTGCAACCTTAAATATGTGTTCTAAAATGCGAAAATATGCGTGCGGCTGAGACTTTTGAAGAATAAAAATATGCGTAAACACTGATAAGGGCAGATGGAACTGTTGGAGAGTAAGTTTAAAGGTTGCAGTTTTTGCTAGTTCAAGGGTTAGGCTTTGAAACTCCCCTCCAAGTTCCAACACACGTACAGAATCCCCATGTTTATCTTGTAGCCCAGATCCTAAAAAATATCACATACTACTTCCTCCGTCCCAAAAATAATATCCATTTTTGTTCATGATAAAAAAAGAACATTCATTTGGGACGGAGTTAGTATGGAATGCTAAACAACGATTATTTCGAGTCTTTCATGTTTAGCAGAAAGTGTGTAGCTTGAAAAATAAAAACCTCTTTCTAATGTAATCTCATAAAGTACAATATCAAAACAGAAAATGTCAACAATTATTACGTGAACTTGCATCAATTGATCCCAGAAAATAAAGTAATGATTCTTAAAGTTCAATGAGGCTGACAATCGTTAAGGAAAAAAAAAAAAAACTAAAACGTGGACGCCGGATGTCAAACTTGCTTCAATAATTCGAAGCTTCCCCAAAATCATTTCTATGTAGATTTCAAACGCCCATTTAAGCGTATAATTTTTCATGGCTTCCCTTACCTTAATTCCATAAGTATTTGATGCGGAATGCAAAGGGTTCCAACTCAAGAGCATAAGATTGTATTTTGGTCTTTTCTATAGTAGGGGTAATCTTTTTGCAATAATTGCTAGAAAATTAGGTTTTCTTATTAAATTAAGAGTCCAGATAGTTATTTATTTTATGAGTCTAATTCCTTAAAGGATTCATATGTTAGTAGTCTTTTATTATTTTAAGTCTAGGATTTAGTTTCCTTTTTTAATTAAGGAACTAGTTTTCTTTTGCTTCAAGAATAAGTTTAGATGTTTAGGAATTACTCAGCTATAAAAGCTTGTAATACCTTTAGTTTTATGGAGAGTTTATGAAATTAAGAAATTTCTAGCAAGAATTGTTTTTTTTTTTGGTTGAATCTGCGTGATTCAAATTACTTCGGTGCGCTCAAGAAACCTAGGTGCGCCTACGGGGTGTGAAGCCAGACTTTGTTTTTTCTTCTTTTCTATTGCTATATAACCAGATTGTATAGCAAAACGCAGATTGTCCTGCATCAGTATCTCCTTTATTGTTTGCATATTCAACATTACCAATCATCAAACTGACCCAACCCCTCCAAAATGTGATTCCCCAGCTCTCTATAGCCATTAAAGAATTGGTTTCAATCCTTCTCTTTCTCATCAAATTTTTTCTTGCTCGGTCCCTTTTTTCGAGTGGATAGAAGCGAAAGAATAAAAGTACCACGTGACAGCATAATGGTACTGCCCTATCCTTATTCCTTCTATCTTCACCAAGTCATAAAGTCTAATCCTGCCCATTACATCCCCTCTTTTAGAACATGTATCTAACTTCTTACCCAATCTTGACATAATTTACGGGAGTCATCCTTAAACTCTTGGAACCTTTCTCCCTCTTCTCCGCTCCCGCTCAATTTCCCACCTGACCGCCTGCCTACTCTCGCCTATCTCAGAATGACTATCCATTTTAAGCACTCTTTCTGCAGATTTCACTTGATTAGTCCACCTTTCTTGAAAGTTTCGTCCATTTTCTTACTAACGTTTATAATTCGTCTCCTTTTAGACACATTTTCATAAACTAAACTAATTTCAGCTTTCTTGGGATTTCTATCCACTTTCTTACTAACCCCTTTAATTCCTCACATTCCCTTTACATTCTTCATAAAATTCTTGTCTTGACACGATAAAACCACGAAATCAATTTCGCTCCTTGAATGCCTATTCTCCTCGACAAGCGAACTCACATTATTTTCTACAACTTCCCTATCGGCCACTTGTATTTTTATACCCAACTGAAGAAACCAAAGAATATTTTTCGAGTATTCTTGCTCTGTATATATGAACACATTGTTGCAGGAAATCTTATACTGATAGCTGTTTCCACACATGTATTGTTAAAAGTATAAAAATTTAAAATAAATATGACACTTATGGGAGAGAAAAAAATGATAAGGAGCATAATATACCTTCTGACCCAGATTGATTATATAACCATGTTTCCTTCCTCGGGCGCGACCTAATAACAAAAATCGATATACAAAAATTAGATCAAATCCATTAAACTGTTATGAAGCTTGATAGAACACTCTTGGATCATTAAAACCTAATCAAACATTAAGCACGTAGTTTCGGATGGAATTACGAATTATTTAAAATAAGACTTTGAGAAAGCGAGTGGGCAACGCCGTGAATCATCACAATTCATCAAAATTTAACAATGAATATACACAACAATACCTGATAATAAAGAATGATTCTTTGAAAGGATTCCACAAAATTGAAAACGAAAACTAAACTCTGAAAAATTAGAATGACAAATTGAAAGTATGTTGAAAAAATGGAAGCGTAAATATGATTGAATTGAGAAAATAAAAACTACCGTGTGTGACATTCACATTCGCACGAAGATAGTTGATTACCATTGAACCTAATATAGAAATGTTGTCCGCAGTGGAGTATAAAGGATAATTGGTTATTCGTGACACCATTTTAGCTTGCCGTGTACTCTTATTGCTCCTTTATTGTTTCTTAGTTTGTTGGGTAATGGATTGAACATATATTACGATTCAGTTGCACTAATATGAGCCAAATAAAGATTAAAAATGCGGTATTGTTTAAAATCCTAAACCAATTTCAAATTCCCGTATACGTATATGTAATAATCATTCAAGTCCGAAAACAAACATGATATCCCGATTGCTTCTAAGCCACTAAACAATTCTATTGCCTTTAATGCCACACGGTGTAAATTAAAAATGTCTACACGAAATTTAAGCTTGGTATTTAAGTTTGAAAGAAATCACGAAATCTGATATCTATGCATCAGAAAAGAGATAATGAAAGGCTACCAGCTATGAAGGTCGACATATATATAGACCCCATCCCCTCCCACTTACCTTGAAAGTTGATTGGCTTTGGGTAGTGGATGAGCATCCCGCACAATGAATGTCACTTATTAAAACCTCAACAAAGAACATAAGAGGACAACTTTACATATAATTAACGGTAATGTGCCAAAAAAATGTAGGAAACAAATTACGAAAGGGTAACGTACCTTTAATTTGGTTAATTTGTAAGCGATATAGTGCGGCACATCCGTCGGCACAATATATGTCAAATTATACGCAAACATTATGGACGTGCCAAATATTCCATCGGATTTCTTAAAAACCGCCCCTGAATATACGTGCGACATTTTAGATCGGCTTGATCGAAGGAAGGTTTGATGGAAAATGGAATACATCTTCGCTAAATGTCCCTTTAGGCCATGACCCTATGAAATGTTCGGTATGGAGCGACGGTAAATTCCTCTGATTTGAGCACATTCTTCATTATCCATATCTCCAGAAGGTAAGTTTTTTTCCTTTTAGAGCATTGGCGCTGCTACGGCGGGAGGTGTATATTTGAACGAAGTACTTCCTACCCGGGTAGAAGAGCGAGGTTCGAAGCATTTAAGTAGCAACAAGTGGAACCCCAACATCAATTGAGAATTGAGAGGCGAGGTGTGAACTTAAACTTCTCTCGGACTCGGGTCTAATTTTCAAAATAGAAGTATCGTATTCGGGATACTCGTGTAGATAATCAGCATCTCTAAAAACAACAATTTTGTTACTTCGGCTCTTAACTTAGAATTGGTATCCCGATCTTTCTTAGCAACCACGTGACATGCGCGTGAATAGGTGGCCTTGTTACGTGAGCGAGAATGCGGTGCCTTACGCATGATACTTATCGTCATTCTCGCCGTAAACCTCGACTAAAGCCCAAACAAATGTCTTTTGGCTCGCATAAAGTTTCGCTCAGATATATGTTTAGATTTGTGTGTTTGTTGCTCAGATCCGAGTGTGTTGGTGCATTTGTGTGAAAGTTTGTGTGCTTTTGTTTTTGTTCAGATTTTCACTATCATCATGTCGCATGATGAGGTACCAAAAGACATTGTTTGGGCTTTAGTCGAGGTTTACGGCGAGAATGACGATAAGTATCATGCAGAAGGCACTGCATTCTGCTTCACAGAACAAGGCCACCTATTCACGGCATGTCACGTGGTTGGTCGGAAGAAAGATTGGGATACCAATTCTAAGTTAGTAGCCAGAAGTAACAAAATTGTTGTTTTTAGAGATGTGGATTATCTACATGAGTATCCTGAATACGATACTTCTATTTTGAAAATTAGACCCGAGTCCGGAGAGAAGTTTAAGTTCACACCTCTTGCCTCTCAATTCTCAATTGATGTTGAGGTTCCACTTGTTGCTTACGGAAATGCTTCGAACCTGCTCTTCTCTACCTGGGTAGGAAGTACTTCGTTCAAATATACACCTCACTGCAGGTAGCGGTGCGATGCTCTAAAAGGAAAAAAAACTTACCTTCGGAGATATGGATAATGAAGAATGTGCTCAAATCAGGAGGAATTTACCGTTGCCTCCATACCGAACATTTGCAGGGGTTGTGTCTAAAGGGACATTTAGTGAAGATGTATTCCATTTTCACCCAAACCTTCCTTTGATTGAAGCTGGATCTAAAATGTTGCACGGATATTCAGGGGGCGGTTTTTAAGAAATCTGATGGAATATTTGTTGGCATATCCATAATGTTTGTAGATAATTTGACATATATTGTGCCGACAGATGTCTTTTATTTATATCGCACAAATTAACCAAATTAAAGGTACGTTACCCTGCGATTTGTTTCCTACATTTTTTGGCACATTCTTGTTAATTATATGTAAAGTTGTCCTCTTATGTTCTTTATTGAGTTTTAATAAGTGACATTCATTGTGCGAGGATGCTTCATCCACGACCAAAGCTTGATCAACTTTGAAGGTAAGGGGAGGGGATGGGGTGCATATATATGTCGGCCTTCGTAGTGTTGGTAGCCTTTCATTATCTCTTTTTCGGATGCATAGATATTGTATTTCGTGATTTCTTTCAAACTTAAATACCAAGCTTAAATTTCGTGTAGACATTTTTAATTTACACCGTGTGGCATTAAAGGCAATAGAATTGTTTAGGGCTTAGAAGCAATCGGGATATCATGTTTGTTTTACGGACTTGAATGATTATTACGTATACGAGACATGGGAATTTGAAATTGGTTTAGGATTTTAAACAATCTCGCATTTTTAATCTTTATTTGGCTCGTATTAGTGCAATGCGGAATCGAGAATATATGTTGAATCCATTACCCAAACAAACTAAGAAACAATAAAGGAAGCGATAAGAGTACGTGGCAAGCTAAAATGGTGTCACGAATAACGAATTATCCTTGTTATACTCATTTGGGTGGACAACATTTCTATATTAGGTTGATGGTAATCAACTATCTTGGTGCGAATGTGAATGTCACACATGGTAGTTTTTATTTTCTCAATTCAATCATATTTACGGCTTCCATTTTTTTCAACATACTTTCAATTTGTCATTCTAATTCTTTGTAGTTTAGTTTTCGTTTTCAATTTTGTGGAATCCTTTCGAATCATTCTTTATTATTGTGTATTGTTGTGTATATTCATTGTTAAATTTTGATGAATTGTGATGATTGATGGCGTTGCCCGCTCGGTTTTCTCGAAAGTCTTATTTTAAATAATTCGTAATTCCATACCGAAACTATGTGCTTAATGTTTGATTAGGTTTTAATGATCCAAAGAGTGTTCTATCAAGCTTCATACGAGGTTTAATGGATTTGATCTAATTTTTGTATATCGATTTTGTTATTAGGTCGGGCGCTGAGGAAGGAAACATGGTTATATAATCAATCTTGGGCTGTAAAGGTATATTATGCTCCTTATCATTTTTTTCTCTCCCATAAGTGTCATATTTATTTTAAATTTTTATACTTTTAACAATACATGTGTGGAAACAGCTATCAGTATAAGATTTCCTGCAACAATGTGTTCATATATACAGAGCAAGAATACTCGAAAAATATTCTTTGGTTTCTTCGGTTGGATATAAAAATACAAGGGTTGATAGGGAAGTTGTAGAAAATAATGTGAGTTCAGTTGTTGAGGAGAATAGGCATTCAAGGAGCGAAATTGATTTCGTGGTTTTATCAGGTTGAAGACAAGAATTTTATGAAGAATGTAAAGGGAATGTGAGGAATTAAAGGGGTTAGTAAGAAAGTGGATAGAAATCCCAAGAAAGCTGAAATTAGTTTAGTTTATGAAAAATGTGTCTAAAAGGAGACGAATTATAAACGTTAGTAAGAAAATGGACGAAACTTTCAAGAAAGGTGGACTAATCAAGTGAAATCTGCAGAAAGAGTGCTTAAAATGGATAGTCATTCTGAGATAGGCGAGAGTAGGCAGGTGGTCAGGTGGGAAATTGAGTGGGAGCGGAGAAGAGGGAGAAAGGTTCCAAGAGTTTAAGGATGATTCCCCAGAAATTATGTTGAAGATTGGGTAAGAAGTTAGATACATGTTCTAAAAGAGGGGGATGTAATGGGCGGGATTAGACTTTATGACTTGGTGAAGATAGAAGGAATAAGGATAGAGGCGGTACCATTATCTTTGTCACGTGGTACTTTTATTCTTTCGCTTATCCGGCTGAAAAAGTGGGGCTGAGCAAGAAAAATTTGATGAGAAAGAGAAGGATTGAAACCAATTCTTTAATGGCTATAGAGAGCTGGGGAATCACATTTTGGAGGGGTTGGGTCAGTTTGATGATTGGTAATGTTGAATATGCAAACAATAAAGGAGATACTGATGCAGGACAATCTGCATTTTGCTATACAATCTGGTTATATTGCAATAGAAAAGAAGAAAAAACAAAGTCTGGCTTCACACCCCGTAGGCGCACTTAGGTTTCTTGAGCAAACCGAAGTAATTTGAATCACGCAGATTGACGAAAAAAACAATTCTTGCTGGAAATTTCTTAATTTCATAAACTCTCCATAAAACTAAAGGTATTACAAGCTTTTATAGCTGAGTAATTCCTAAACATCTAAACTTAAATATGCGTGCGGCTGAGACTTTTGAAGAATAAAAATATGCGTAAACACTGATAAGGGCAGATGGAACTGTTGGAGAGTAAGTTTAAAGGTTGCAGTTTTTGCTAGTTCAAGGGTTAGGCTTTGAAACTCCCCTCCAAGTTCCAACACACGTACAGAATCCCCATGTTTATCTTGTAGCCCAGATCCTAAAAAATATCACATACTACTTCCTTCGTCCCAAAAATAATATCCATATTTGTTCATGATAAAAAAAGAACATTCATTTGGGACGGAGTTAGTATGGAATGCTAAACAACGATTATTTCGAGTCTTTCATGTTTAGCAGAAAGTGTGTAGCTTGAAAAATAAAAACCTCTTTCTAATGTAATCTCATAAAGTACAATATCAAAACAGAAAATGTCAACAATTATTACGTGAACTTGCATCAATTGATCCCAGAAAATAAAGTAATGATTCTTAAAGTTGATACGAGGTGACAATCGTTAAGGAAAAAAAAAAACTAAAACGTGGACGTAGGATGTCAAACTTGCTTCAATAATTCGAAGCTTCCCAAAATCATTTCTATGTAGATTTCAAACGCCCTTTTGAGCGTATAATTTTTCATGGCTTCCTTACCTTAATTCCATAAGTATTTGATGCGGAATGCAAAGGGTTCCAACTTCAAGAGCATAAGATTGTATTTTGGTCTTTTCTATAGTAGGGGTAATCTGGTCTTTTGCAATAATTGCTAGAAAATTAGGTTTTCTTATTAAATTAAGAGTCCAGATAGTTATTTATTTTATGAGTCTAAATCCTTAAAGGATTCATATGTTAGTAGTCTTTTATTATTTTAAGTCTAGGATTTAGTTTCCTTTTTTAATTAAGCAACTAGTTTTCTTTTGCTTCAAGAATAAGTTTAGATGTTTAGGAATTACTCGGTATAAAAGCTTGTAATACCTTTAGTTTTATGGAGAGTTTATGAAATTAAGAAATTTCTAGCAAGAATTGTTTTTTTTTTTTTTTGTTGAATCACAGCGTGATTCAAATTACTTCGGTGCGCTCAAGAAACCTAGGTGCGCCTACGGGGTGTGAAGCCAGACTTTGTTTTTTCTTCTTTTCTATTGCTATATAACCAGATTGTATAGCAAAACGCAGATTGTCCTACATCAGTATCTCCTTTATTGTTTGCATATTCAACATTACCAATCATCAGCCCGACTGACCCCTCCAAAATGTGATTCCCGACTCTATAGCCATTAAAGAATTGGTTTCAATCCTTCTCTTTCTCATCAAATTTTTCTTGCTCACAGTCCCACTTTTTCAGTGGATAGAAGCGAAAGAATAAAAGTACCACGTGTGACATAATGGTGCGCCTTTTATCCTTATTCCTTCTATCTTCACCAGTCATAAAGTCTAATCACGCCCATTACATCCCCTCTTTTAGAACATGTATCTAACTTCTTACCCGATCTTGACATAATTTACGGGAATCATCCTTAAACTCTTGGAACCTTTCTCCCCTCTTCTCAGCTCCCACTCGATTTCCCACTTTGACCGCACTGCTCTACTCTCGCCTATCTCGGAATGACTATCCATTTTAAGCACTCTTTGCGGATTTCACTTGATTAGTCCACCTTTCTTGAAAGTTTCGTCCATTTTCTTACTAACGTTTATAATTCGTCTCCTTTTAGACACATTTTTCATAAACTAAACTAATTTCGGCTTTGCTTGGGATTTCTATCCACTTTCTTACTAACCCCTTTAATTCCTCACATTCCCTTTACATTCTTCATAAAATTCTTGTCTTGACACGATAAAACCACGAAATCAATTTCGCTCCTTGAATGCCTATTCTCCTCAACAAGCGAACTCACATTATTTTCTACAACTTCCCTATCAACCCTTGTATTTTTATACCTTAATTGAAGAAACGAAAGAATATTTTCAAGTATTCTTGCTCGTATATATGAACACATTGTTGCGGAAATCTTATGCGATATTTGTT
Source organism: Adenophora triphylla var. japonica (assembly GCA_022495995.1). Classification (NCBI taxonomy): domain Eukaryota; kingdom Viridiplantae; phylum Streptophyta; class Magnoliopsida; order Asterales; family Campanulaceae; genus Adenophora; species Adenophora triphylla. The sequence continues at coordinate 53,283 of JAFEMH010006865.1, read as the reverse complement.
TCCACATGTATTGTTAAAACTATAAAAATTTAAAATAAATATGACACTTATGGGAGAGAAAAAAATGATAAGGAGCATAATATACCTTCTGACCCAAGATTGATTATATAACCATGTTTCCTTCCTCAGCGCCCGACCTAATAACAAAAATCGATATACGAAAATTAGATCAAATCCATTAAACTGTTATGAAGCTTGATAGAACACTCTTGGATCATTAAAACCTAATCAAACATTAAGCACGTAGTTTCGGATGGAATTACGAATTATTTAAAATAAGACTTTGAGAAAGGCGGAGTGGGCGACGCCATCCCGAATCATCACAATTCATCAAAATTTAACAATGAATATACACAACAATACACAATAATAAAGAATAATTCTTGAAAGGATTCCACAAAATTGAAAACGAAAACTAAACTTCTGAAGAATTAGAATGACAAATTGAAAGTATGTTGAAAAAAAATGGAAGCTAGTAAATATGATTGAATTGAGAAAATAAAAACTACCGTGTGTGACATTCACATTCGCACCAAGATAGTTGATTACCATTGAACCTAATATAGAAATGTTGTCCGCGATGGAGTATAACAAGGATAATTGGTTATTCGTGACACCATTTTAGCTTGCCGTGTACTCTTGTGCTCCTTTATTGTTTCTTAGTTTGTTGGGTAATGGATTGAACATATATTCGATTCAGTTGCACTAATATGAGCGAAATAAAGATTAAAAATGCGGTATTGTTTAAAATCCTAAACCAATTTCAAATTCCCGTATACGTATATGTAATAATCATTGAAGTCAGGAAAACAAACATGATATCCCGATTGCTTCTAAGCCACTAAACAATTCTATTGCCTTTAATGCCGCGGTGTAAATTAAAAATGTCTACACGAAATTTAAGCTTGGTATTTAAGTTTGAAAGAAATCACGAAATCTGATATCTATGCATAGAAAAGAGATAATGAAAGGCTACCCTATTTATGAAGGTGACGTATATATAGACCCCGTCCCCTCCACTTACCTTGAAAGTTGATTGGCTTTGGGTAGTGGATGAGCATCTGCACTGATGAATGTCACTTATTAAAAACTCGATAAAGAACATAAGAGGACAACTTTACATATAATTAACGAGTAATGTGCCAAAAAAATGTAGGAAACAAATTACGAAAGGGTAACGTACCTTTAATTTGGTTAATTTGTAAGCGATATAGTGCGGCGCGTACGTCGGCGCAATATATGTCAAATTATCTGCAAACATTATGGACATGCCCGACAAATATTCCATCGGATTTCTTAAAAACCGCCCCACGAATATCCGTGCAACATTTTAGATCCGGCTTCAATCGAAAGGAAGGTTTGGGTGAAAATGGAATACATCTTCGCTAAATGTCCGCTTTAGGCATGACCCCAAATGTTCGGTATGGAGAGCGACGGTAAATTCCTCCTGATTTGAGCACATTCTTCATTATCCATATCTCCAGAAGGTAAGTTTTTTTTCCTTTTAGAGCATTGGCGCATTCTGGCGGGGAGGTGTATATTTGAACGAAGTACTTCCTACCCAGGTAGAAGAGCGAGGTTCGAAGCATTTAAAGTAAGCAACAAGTGGAACCTCACATCAATTGAGAATTGAGAGGCGAGGTGTGAACTTAAACTTCTCTCCTGGACTCGGGTCTAATTTTCAAAATAGAAGTATCGTATTCGGGATACTCGTAGATAATCCGCGTCTCTAAAAACAACAATTTTGTTACTTCGGCTACTAACTTAGAATTGGTATCCCGATCTTTCTTGAGCCGACCACGTGACATGCCGTGAATAGGTGGCCTTGTTCTGTGAAGCAGAATGCAGTGCCTTCTGCATGATACTTATCGTCATTCTCGCGTAAACCTCGATTAAAGCCCCAAAGCAATGTCTTTTGGTACCTCGTCATGCGGCGTGATGATAGTGAAAATACGAACAAAAACAAAAGCACACGCAAACTTTCACCTGAAATGCACCTTGCTCGGATCGAGCAACATGAACACACGAAATCTAAACCTATACGAGCGAAACTTTATGCGAGGCAGACATTGTTTGGGCTTTAGTCGAGGTTTACGGCGAGAATGACGATAAGTATCATGCGAAGGCGCGTGCATTACGCCGCGCAAAGGCCGCTATTGCGGCATGTCACGTGGTTGGTCGGAAGAAAGATTGGGATACGATTCTAAGTTAGTAGCAAGTAACAAAATTGTTGTTTTTAGAGATGTGGATTATCTACATGAGTATCTGAATACGATACTTATTTTGAAAATTAGACTGAGTCAGGAGAGAAGTTTAAGTTCGCGCCTCTTGCCTCTCAATTCTCGATTGATGTTGGGGTTCCGCATTTAACTACGGAAATGCTTCGAACCTGCTTCTTCTGCACTGGGTAGGAAGTACTTCGTTGAATATACACCTCTGCCAGGTAGCGATTGATACTCTAAAAGGAAAAAACTTACCTTCGGAGATATGGATAATGAAGAATGTGCTCAAATCAGGAGGAATTTACCGTTGCCTCCATACCGAACATTTGCAGGGGTTGTGTCTAAAGGGACATTTAGTGAAGATGTATTCCATTTTCCATCAAACCTTCCTTTGATTGAAGCTGGATCTAAAATGTTGCCTGAGATATTCGGGGGCGGTTTTAAGAAATACGATGGAATATTTGTTGGCATGTATAATGTTTGCGAATAATTTGACATATATTGTGCCGGCAGATGTCTTTATTATATCGCACAAATTAACCAAATTAAAGGTACGTTACCCTTGCAATTTGTTTCCTACATTTTTTTGGCACATTCGTTAATTATATGTAAAGTTGTCTTCTTATGTTCTTTATTGAGGTTTTAATAAGTGACATTCATTGTGCAGGATGCTCATCCACGGCCCAAAGCCAATCAACTTTGAAGGTAAGGGGAGGGGATGGGGTCTATATATATGTCAGCCTTCATAGTGTTGGTAGCCTTTCATTATCTCTTTTTCGGATGCATAGATATTGTATTTCGTGATTTCTTTCAAACTTAAATACCCGAAGCTTAAATTTCGTGTAGACATTTTTAATTTACAGTGTGGCATTAAAGCGATAGAATTGTTTAGGGCTTAGAAGCAATCGGGATATCATGTTTGTTTTACGGACTTGAATGATTATTACATATACGGAACGTAGGAATTTGAAATTGGTTTAGGATTTTAAGCAATCTTTTGCATTTTTAATCTTTATTTGGCTCATATTAGTGCAATCTGGAATCAGAATATATGTTGAATCCATTACCCAACAAACTAAGAAACAATAAAGGAGCAATAAGAGTACATGGCAAGCTAAAATGGTGTCACGAATAACCAATTATCCTTGTTATACTCCACTGGGTGGACAACATTTCTATATTAGGTTGATGGTAATCAACTATCTTGGTGCGAATGTGAATGTCACACGTGGTAGTTTTTATTTTCTCAATTCAATCATATTTACGGCTTCCATTTTTTTTCAACATACTTTCAATTTGTCATTCTAATTCTTTGTAGTTTAGTTTTCGTTTTCAATTTTGTGGAATCCTTTCAGCAATCATTTTTTATTCTTGTGTCTTGTTGTGTATATTCATTGTTAAATTTTGATGAATTGTGATGATTGATGGCGTTGCCCGCTCGGTTTTCTCAAAGTATTATTTTAAATAATTCGTAATTCCATACGAAACTATGTGCTTAATGTTTGATTAGGTTTTAATGATCCAAGAGTGTTCTATCGAAGCTTCATGCGGGTTTAATGGATTTGATCTAATTTTTGTATATCGATTTTTGTTATTAGGTCGGCGCACGAGGAAGGAAACATGGTTATATAATCAATCTTGAAATTTGTAAAGGTATATTATGCTCCTTATCATTTTTTCTCTCCCATAAGTGTCATATTTATTTTAAATTTTTATACTTTTAACAATACGTGTGTGGAAACAGCTATCAGTATAAGATTTCCTGCAACAATGTGTTCATATATACAGAGCAAGAATACTCGAAAAATATTCTTTGGTTTCTTCAGTTGGGTATAAAAATACAAGGGTTGATAGGGAAGTTGTAGAAAATAATGTGAGTTCAGTTGTTGAGGACAATAGGCATTCAAGGAGCGAAATTGATTTCGTGATTTTATCAGGTTGAAGACAAGAATTTTATGAAGAATGTAAAGGGAATGTGAGGAATTAAAGGGGTTAGTAAGAAAGTGGATAGAAATCCCAAGAAAGCTGAAATTAGTTTAGTTTATGAAAAATGTGTCTAAAATGAGACGAATTATAAACGTTAGTAAGAAAATGGACGAAACTTTCAAGAAAGGTGGACTAATCAAGTGAAATCTGCAGAAAGAGTGCTTAAAATGGATAGTCATTCTGAGATAGGCGAGAGTAGGCAGGTGGTCAGGTGGGAAATTGAGTGGGAGCGGAGAAGAGGGAGAAAGGTTCCAAGAGTTTAAGGATGATTCCCCAGAAATTATGTTGAAGATTGGGTAAGAAGTTAGATACATGTTCTAAAAGAGGGGATGTAATGGGCAGGATTAGACTTTATGACTTGGTGAAGATAGAAGGAATAAGGATAGGGCAGTACCATTATGCTGTCACGTGGTACTTTTATTCTTTCGCTTCTATCCAGCCTGAAAAAAGTGGGACTGGAGCAAGAAAAAATTTGATGAGAAAGAGAAGGATTGAAACCAATTCTTTAATGGCTATAGAGAGCTGGGGAATCACATTTTGGAGGGGTTGGGTCAGTTTGATGATTGGTAATGTTGAATATGCAAACAATAAAGGAGATACTGATGCAGGACAATCTGCATTTTGCTATACAATCTGGTTATATAGCAATAGAAAAGAAGAAAAAACAAAGTCTGGCTTCACACCCCGTAGGCGCACTTAGGTTTCTTGAGCAAACCGAAGTAATTTGAATCACGCAGATTCAACCAAAAAAAAAAACAATTCTTGCTGGAAATTTCTTAATTTCATAAACTCTCCATAAAACTAAAGGTATTACAAGCTTTTATAGCTGAGTAATTCCTAAACATCTAAACTTAAATATGCGTGCGGCTGAGACTTTTGAAGAATAAAAATATGCGTAAACACTGATAAGGGCAGATGGAACTGTTGGAGAGTAAGTTTAAAGGTTGCAGTTTTTGCTAGTTCAAGGGTTAGGCTTTGAAACTCCCCTCCAAGTTCCAACACACGTACAGAATCCCCATGTTTATCTTGTAGCCCAGATCCTAAAAAATATCACATACTACTTCCTCCGTCCCAAAAATAATATCCATTTTTGTTCATGATAAAAAAAGAACATTCATTTGGGACGGAGTTAGTATGGAATGCTAAACAACGATTATTTCGAGTCTTTCATGTTTAGCAGAAAGTGTGTAGCTTGAAAAATAAAAACCTCTTTCTAATGTAATCTCATAAAGTACAATATCAAAACAGAAAATGTCAACAATTATTACGTGAACTTGCATCAATTGATCCCAGAAAATAAAGTAATGATTCTTAAAGTTCAACGAGGGCCGACAATCGTTAAGGAAAAAAAAACTAAAACGTGGACGCCGGATGTCAAACTTGCTTCAATAATTCTAAGCTTCCCCAAAATCATTTCTATGTAGATTTCAAACGCCCTTTTGAGCGTATAATTTTTCATGGCTTCCCTTACCTTAATTCCATAAGTATTTGATGCGGAATGCAAAGGGTTCCAACTCAAGAGCATAAGATTGTATTTTGGTCTTTTCTATAGTAGGGGTAATCTGGTCTTTTTGCAATAATTGCTAGAAAATTAGGTTTTCTTATTAAATTAAGAGTCCAGATAGTTATTTATTTTATGAGTCTAAATCCTTAAAGGATTCATATGTTAGTAGTCTTTTATTATTTTAAGTCTAGGATTTAGTTTCCTTTTTTAATTAAGGAACTAGTTTTCTTTTGCTTCAAGAATAAGTTTAGATGTTTAGGAATTACTCAGCTATAAAAGCTTGTAATACCTTTAGTTTTATGGAGAGTTTATGAAATTAAGAAATTTCTAGCAAGAATTGTTTTTTTTTTTTGTTGAATCTGCGTGATTCAAATTACTTCGGTGCGCTCAAGAAACCTAGGTGCGCCTACGGGGTGTGAAGCCAGACTTTGTTTTTTCTTCTTTTCTATTGCTATATAACCAGATTGTATAGCAAAACGCAGATTGTCCTGCATCAGCATCTCCTTTATTTGCTTGCATATTCAACATTACCAATCATCAAACTGACCCAACCCCTCCAAAATGTGATTCCCCAGCTCTCTATAGCCATTAAAGAATTGGTTTCAATCCTTCTCTTTCTCATCAAATTTTTTCTTGCTCCAGTCCCACTTTTTTCAGGCTGGATAGAAGCGAAAGAATAAAAGTACCACGTGACAGCATAATGGTACTGCCCTATCCTTATTCCTTCTATCTTCACCAAGTCATAAAGTCTAATCCTGCCCATTACATCCCCTCTTTTAGAACATGTATCTAACTTCTTACCCAATCTTCAACATAATTTACGGGAATCATCCTTAAACTCTTGGAACCTTTCTCCCTCTTCTCCGCTCCCACTAATTTCCCACTTTGACCACACTCTTCTACTCGCCTATCTCAGAATGACTATCCATTTTAAGCACTCTTTCTGCAGATTTCACTTGATTAGTCCACCTTTCTTGAAAGTTTCGTCCATTTTCTTACTAACGTTTATAATTCGTCTCCTTTTAGACACATTTTTCATAAACTAAACTAATTTCAGCTTTCTTGGGATTTCTATCCACTTTCTTACTAACCCCTTTAATTCCTCACATTCCCTTTACATTCTTCATAAAATTCTTGTCTTCAACCTGATAAAACCACGAAATCAATTTCGCTCCTTGAATGCCTATTCTCCTCAACAACTGAACTCACATTATTTTCTACAACTTCCCTATCAACCCTTGTATTTTTATACCCAACTGAAGAAACCAAAGAATATTTTTCAAGTATTCTTGCTATGTATATATGAACACATTGTTGCGGGAAATCTTATACTGATAGCTGTTTCCACACATGTATTGTTAAAACTATAAAAATTTAAAATAAATATGACACTTATGGGAGAGAAAAAAATGATAAGGAGCATAATATACCTTTACAGCCCAAGATTGATTATATAACCATGTTTCCTTCCTCAGGCGCCTGACCTAATAACAAAAATCGATATACAAAAATTAGATCAAATCCATTAAACCTGTTATGAAGCTTGATAGAACACTCTTGGATCATTAAAACCTAATCAAACATTAAGCACATAGTTTCAGATGGAATTACGAATTATTTAAAATAATACTTTGAGAAAGCGAGTGGCAACGCCATCAATCATCACAATTCATCAAAATTTAACAATGAATATACACAACAATGATACCTGATAATAAAGAATGATTCTTTGAAAGGATTCCACAAAATTGAAAACGAAAACTAAACTACAAAGAATTAGAATGACAAATTGAAAGTATGTTGAAAAATGGAAGCCGTAAATATGATTGAATTGAGAAAATAAAAACTACAGTAATGTGACATTCACATTCGCACCAAGATAGTTGATTACCATTGAACCTAATATAGAAATGTTGTCCGGCGGTTGGAGTATATGAGATAATTGGTTATTCGTGACACCATTTTAGCTTGCCGTATACTCTTATTGCTCCTTTATTGTTTCTTAGTTTGTTGGGTAATGGATTGAACATATATTCGATTCAGTTGCACTAATATGAGCCAAATAAAGATTAAAAATGCGGTATTGTTTAAAATCCTAAACCAATTTCAAATTCCCGTATACGTATATGTAATAATCATTCAAGTCCAGGAAAACAAACATGATATCCCGATTGCTTCTAAGCCCTAAACAATTCTATTGCCTTTAATGCCACTGCGGTGTAAATTAAAAATGTCTACACGAAATTTAAGCTTGGTATTTAAGTTTGAAAGAAATCACGAAATACTGATATCTATGCATCAGAAAAGAGATAATGAAAGGCTACCAACATGAAGGTGACATATATATAGACCCATCCCCTCACTTACCTTGAAAGTTGATTGGCTTTGGGTAGTGGATGAGCATCTGCCTGATGAATGTCACTTATTAAAAACTCAATAAAGAACATAAGAGGACAACTTTACATATAATTAACAGTAATGTGCCAAAAAAATGTAGGAAACAAATTGCAAAGGGTAACGTACCTTTAATTTGGTTAATTTGTAAGCGATATAGTGCAGCACATCTGTCGGCACAATATATGTCAAATTATCTGCAAACATTATGGACATGCCAACAAATATTCCATCAGATTTCTTAAAAACCGCCCCCTGAATATCCGTGCAACATTTTAGATCCAGCTTCAATCAAAGGAAGGTTTGGGTGAAAATGGAATACATCTTCACTAAATGTCCCTTTAGACACAACCCCTGCAAATGTTCGGTATGGAGGCAACGGTAAATTCCTCCTGATTTGAGCACATTCTTCATTATCCATATCTCCGAAGGTAAGTTTTTTTTCCTTTTAGAGCATTGGCACTGCTACCGGCAGGAGGTGTATATTTGAACGAAGTACTTCCTACCCAGGTAGAGAAGAGCAGGTTCGAAGCATTTCCGTAAGCAACAAGTGGAACCTCAACATCAATTGAGAATTGAGAGGCAAGAGGTGTGAACTTAAACTTCTCTCCGGACTCGGGTCTAATTTTCAAAATAGAAGTATCGTATTCAGGATACTCATGTAGATAATCCACATCTCTAAAAACAACAATTTTGTTACTTCTGGCTACTAACTTAGAATTGGTATCCCAATCTTTCTTCCGACCAACCACGTGACATGCCGTGAATAGGTGGCCTTGTTCTGTGAAGCAGAATGCAGTGCCTTCTGCATGATACTTATCGTCATTCTCGCCGTAAACCTCGACTAAAGCCCAAACAATGTCTTTTGGTACCTCATCATGCGACATGATGATAGTGAAAATCTGAACAAAAACAAAAGCACACAAACTTTCACACAAATGCACCAACACACTCGGATCTGAGCAACAAACACACAAATCTAAACCTATATCTGAGCGAAACTTTATGCCGAGCCAAAAGACATTGTTTGGGCTTTAGTCGAGGTTTACGGCGAGAATGACGATAAGTATCATGCAGAAGGCACTGCATTCTGCTTCACAGAACAAGGCCACCTATTCACGGCATGTCACGTGGTTGGTCGGAAGAAAGATTGGGATACCAATTCTAAGTTAGTAGCCAGAAGTAACAAAATTGTTGTTTTTAGAGATGTGGATTATCTACATGAGTATCCTGAATACGATACTTCTATTTTGAAAATTAGACCCGAGTCCGGAGAGAAGTTTAAGTTCACACCTCTTGCCTCTCAATTCTCAATTGATGTTGGGGTTCCACTTGTTGCTTACGGAAATGCTTCGAACCTGCTCTTCTCTACCTGGGTAGGAAGTACTTCGTTCAAATATACACCTCCTGCCGGTAGCAGTGCCAATGCTCTAAAAGGAAAAAAAAACTTACCTTCGGAGATATGGATAATGAAGAATGTGCTCAAATCAGGAGGAATTTACCGTTGCCTCCATACCGAACATTTGCAGGGGTTGTGTCTAAAGGGACATTTAGTGAAGATGTATTCCATTTTCCATCAAACCTTCCTTTGATTGAAGCTGGATCTAAAATGTTGCACAGATATTCAGGGGGCGGTTTTTAAGAAATCTGATGGAATATTTGTTGGCATGTCCATAATGTTTGCAGATAATTTGACATATATTGTGCCGACAGATGTGCTGCACTATATCGCTTACAAATTAACCAAATTAAAGGTACGTTACCCTTTGCAATTTGTTTCCTACATTTTTTTGGCACATTACTGTTAATTATATGTAAAGTTGTCCTCTTATGTTCTTTGTTGAGGTTTTAATAAGTGACATTCATTGTGCAGGATGCTCATCCACGGCCCAAAGCCAATCAACTTTGAAGGTAAGGGGAGGGGATGGGGTCTATATATATGTCAGCCTTCATAGTGTTGGTAGCCTTTCATTATCTCTTTTTCGGATGCATAGATATTGTATTTCGTGATTTCTTTCAAACTTAAATACCAAGCTTAAATTTCGTGTAGACATTTTTAATTTACACCGTGTGGCATTAAAGGCAATAGAATTGTTTAGGGCTTAGAAGCAATCGGGATATCATGTTTGTTTTCTGGACTTGAATGATTATTACATATACAGACATGGGAATTTGAAATTGGTTTAGGATTTTAAACAATACTGCATTTTTAATCTTTATTTGGCTCATATTAGTGCAATCTGGAATCAGAATATATGTTGAATCCATTACCCAACAAACTAAGAAACAATAAAGGAGCAATAAGAGTACATGGCAAGCTAAAATGGTGTCACGAATAACCAATTATCCTTGTTATACTCCACTGGGTGGACAACATTTCTATATTAGGTTCAATGGTAATCAACTATCTTGGTGCGAATGTGAATGTCACACATGGTAGTTTTTATTTTCTCAATTCAATCATATTTACGGCTTCCATTTTTTTTCAACATACTTTCAATTTGTCATTCTAATTCTTTGTAGTTTAGTTTTCGTTTTCAATTTTGTGGAATCCTTTCAGCAATCATTCTTTATTATTGTGTATTGTTGTGTATATTCATTGTTAAATTTTGATGAATTGTGATGATTGATGGCGTTGCCCACTCAGTTTTCTCAAAGTCTTATTTTAAATAATTCGTAATTCCATCTGAAACTATGTGCTTAATGTTTGATTAGGTTTTAATGATCCAAGAGTGTTCTATCAAGCTTCATAACAGGTTTAATGGATTTGATCTAATTTTTGTATATCGATTTTTGTTATTAGGTCAGGCGCCTGAGGAAGGAAACATGGTTATATAATCAATCTTGGGCTGTAAAGGTATATTATGCTCCTTATCATTTTTTTCTCTCCCATAAGTGTCATATTTATTTTAAATTTTTATAGTTTTAACAATACATGTGTGGAAACAGCTATCAGTATAAGATTTCCTGCAACAATGTGTTCATATATACAGAGCAAGAATACTCGAAAAATATTCTTTGGTTTCTTCAGTTGGGTATAAAAATACAAGGGTTGATAGGGAAGTTGTAGAAAATAATGTGAGTTCAGTTGTTGAGGAGAATAGGCATTCAAGGAGCGAAATTGATTTCGTGGTTTTATCAGGTTGAAGACAAGAATTTTATGAAGAATGTAAAGGGAATGTGAGGAATTAAAGGGGTTAGTAAGAAAGTGGATAGAAATCCCAAGAAAGCTGAAATTAGTTTAGTTTATGAAAAATGTGTCTAAAAGGAGACGAATTATAAACGTTAGTAAGAAAATGGACGAAACTTTCAAGAAAGGTGGACTAATCAAGTGAAATCTGCAGAAAGAGTGCTTAAAATGGATAGTCATTCTGAGATAGGCGAGAGTAGGCAGGTGGTCAGGTGGGAAATTAGTTTAGTTTATTTCTCTTTTAACGCCAAGTTTTCTACTCTTCCGCAATTTCTCCCTTCTCACATCTTTCTCTCCCATTCCCGTTCCTTCTTCTTTACACAACCAAGCAAAAGAAAGTTTAATTCAAGGTTTTGTTTTAATCTATATCATTTTCCTAGGAATAAGTTTTCCTCCAACAAATAAAAAGTAGAGGACGTTCTCATGACGTAACAACTTGACTAGTGTTAGAAAACAAAAGAGTTGTGAGCATGTGTGAACCGATAAAGTAACATTTTAATAAGAAAAATAACTAAGGCTCCGTTTGTTTCATGTAAAACATTTTCCGGAAAATGTTTTCCTTGTTTTCGGGTGTTTGTTTCAAGTAAAATGTTTTCCGAAAAATGTTTTACCTACTTTCGAGTGTTTGGTAACCACTTGTAAAAGAAAGTCAAATGTAAAACATTTTACAAGGATGTAAAAAAAGGAGGTTTTCTTTGTAAAATGATTTACCAATTTCAAATTCGTAAATCATTTTACAACTCTTGTTCTTGGCCTTAATGTACAACTCATATTACGCTCGGTACAACATAATAATAATAATAATTAAAAAAAAATTTAAGCCCACCCCCCCAAAAAAAAAAAATTTTTTTTTTGGAAACCGCCCCACCCCCCCCCCACCCCCCCTAAAAAAAAAAATTTTTTTATTTTTTTTTTTGGAAACCGCCCACCCACCCCGCCTACCCCACCCCCACCCTCCCCCCAAATTTTTTTTTTTTGAAACCGCCCACCCGCCCCGCCCACCCCCACCCCCAAAAAATTATTTTTTATTTGGAAACCGACCCTCCCCCCAAATTTTTTTTTTTTTAATTTTTTTTGGAAACCGCCCCACCCACCCCTACCCCCCCACCCCCAAAAAAATTTTTTTTTGGAAACCGCCCACCCACCCCCGCCTACCCCACCCCCACCCACCCCCACCCCCCAAATTTTTTTTTTTTGGAAACCGCCCCACCCACCCCCCCCCCCCCCCAATTTTTTTTTTTATTTTACACCCCCTACCCACCCCCCCCCCCAAAAAAAAATAATTTTTTTTTTATTTTTTATTAAAAAATTAAAAAAAAAAATTGGGGGGGGGTGGGGTAGGCAGGGGGTGGGTGGGGCGGTTTCCAAAGTTGATTTAAATTAATAAAAAAAAAGTGACATTTTCGAAAAACATTTTCGTCAAATTTGCCAAACAACTGAAAACAAGACCATGATATTTTACAAGAAAACATTTTACATGGAAATCTTTTTACATGAAAACATTTTACAAGGAAACCTTTTTACATGAAATCATTTTACATGAAAACATTTTCCGGAAAATATTTTACGCGAAACAAACGGAGCCTAAATGTATGTCAGATGCTCCATGTAATTCTATATTTATGAAAAGTAAATCCTTAAACCAAGTAATGTAAAGCATTTGAGTAATTCATCTTCATTTTTAACTTCTTTATTTATAACCAAATTAACCTATATATTGTATGAGGATCTAATACTCGAACTAAAATGAATTGCAGTTTGAAACGTAGGGTGAGGGTTAGATGGTAGAGGGCGGATGGCAGCATGGGATGAGGATGAAGGAAGTGGGTTGTGGATGGAGGAATGGGAGCAAAGAGATGGAGGTAAGAAATGGGCGGTGGTTGTTTTCCAGATCTAGGCTTTTTTGTGTTTTGTTTTTTTGAAACCTCCATATCTAGGTTAGGAAGAGGGTGTGGGTTTAATGTTTTATTTTATCATTAAATGTTTTAGCCCTTTGACTTCCACAGTTTCAGTTTGATCCAGTATAACTAATATTCACTCCAATTTAATCCAATTTTTTGATCACGTGCACGTTACATGGGATTTAATTGATCTTTCTAACAAATTCCATCAAAAAGCCCTGAATTGACAAAGAAGATGCATATTGAGCTTGATTCGACGAAAAAAAATAAAATTATGAGGGTCCGTTCTAGTAACTCCCTTGGGAGTAAATTGTAATTAACCCATTAAGATAATGCATGAGCTAAGACTGTCAACCTCTCCTCCCCTGAATGCAGTAGCATTAAATTAACTTTAGTTGTTGAAATACGAAAAACATTAGAAGTTACCTCAGTCACAACAACTCCTCTCACGATATTAGGGGATTTTCCAACCAACTGATTTTGAAGATTGGCAACTTCCACAGCAACGCAAGGTCGAAGTAATTGCCTATATAAATAATCAACCATTATAAATTAAGGGAATGAAGTACATTTTAACATCTTGAAATTCTAAAACAAGAGCCATATTCAGACCTACAAACAGGAGAAACTGAAAGGTCAATACAAGTGCTTCTATATTCACCTTGCAGCAGAATGTAAGCATATAAAGTTAGTTTTGATGACAAAGTGTAATACCTTGCATTTTCCATAAACTCCCTCTTTCACAGCAATGCTTTACGTTCAACCTAGATTATAATGGTATAAAATATATTGAAGAAATGAAGAAAGGAGTGATATAATGTTTTACTCCCTTCGTCCCAGTAATTTAGAGAAAACAATGACTTTTTGGGCGTTCCATTTAAAATGGGAATTTCTAAAGGGAAAATTTATACTATATTTTCTCCCAAATCCCAATTTATTCAATTCTTCTTTCTCACCTCTCATTTTATTCAACATACCCCACACTCTCTCTCTCTCTTCCTCCCCATAGTTGTCAAAGGCAAAAGGCGACAGGCGGGTGTGACATCCCAAGAAAAGGCAAAAGGCGAGGCGGTGAAAGGCGGCCGAAAGGCGAGCATAGCAAAAATTGAAAATTCTAAGATAAAAAAGAAAAAAGTTACAATTGAAAGACACATGATTTTAAAGAATGAAAAAGAGGTCGAGGCAACTGTCTTCTTCCTATGTTAGATTGATTTCTTCTTTTCTCATTTTTTTTGTAGTTATCTCTGTACTGCACACTTCCTTCTCATTTGTTTTTTCCAATTTCCTACCTTTAAAACTATTATTGGAACACCCTAAGAGACTCACTACCACAAAAAAACTCTATTATGGGGTTTCAATTTAAGCTATGACATTTGAACTTAATAGCTTAAATCACGTGTCACTGCTTGGTGTTTTTAATGAATACACTATTACTTATTAGAAAATATAGCATGTGATCTTAAAAGGGTGTTTGTGAGCTATGCAAGCACACGCTTTTAAGAAAGTTATATAAGAAAAAAAAGCATGAAGAGCATAATATCAATGAAGCGAAGCGTATCATCAGGCAGGAGCATGTCTTATGTCCCATTTTTATCACGGTGGAACTGCAATTTATTTACAATTAAAAACTTAAGGATCTAGAAAGCAACCAAGCATATGCATCCAATTGGAACATTAACTCACCCGTAATTTTTATAATGATCCCACCACCTCGAAACTAGGTTAATTGGCAGGAAAGAAGCACTGCTGAAACACATGCCAATGACTTCTCCATTATAGTTGATAATTGCGCCCCCCCCCCCCTAACACACTTCAACGAAAGATAAACAATCATCAATCAAACTTACTTAATAGGTAACATATGCTAAAGTTGGGACAGGCAGGGCCGGTCCGATTAAATTTGGGGCCCTAGGCCAATATTTCGATCGGGATCCTTAATTAAAGTATGTAAATTTAAATAAATAAATAAAGGAACAAGGAATACAAAATTAGCATGCAAAAATATTTCACTGCAAATAAAAATAAGACATTTTCTCTCAATATATTCCATATGACTTTTCTCTTGGCAAATTAAGAAGCAAAATCATGAATCAAAAGTTAAACAAAATAATAATTAGTAAAATCAATTACAATTACAAGTTGGATTTGAAATGTGGGCCTTTTGGAGTGGGCTGAAAATTTGATATACAAACTTAAATTATTGGGTGTTCAAACTTTCAATTAGGTTAAGGATTGAGCTCAAAGCAAAAGCTAATATTATATATAGTAGTACATAGATAAGGGGAAAATTTGGAGGCCCATAAAATTAGCTACATGTGGAGGACACCAGAATGTGTTCTATATTTACGCAAGTGTTGCATGAAAATATTCCAGCATAAAAGTGCAAAATTGTGATGATACCCATGGTAGAGCATGAAACGACCAACACGGGAATTTGTAAAAAGATGTAGTATCCAACTTCCAACATAAAGCACAATAGATTAAAGGAGTGTAAGGGCATGAAGCATGTGACACACAAATACAAAGTAACCAAGGCTCTCCTTCATATGCTGAAACCAATACATTATCAGAAACATGCCAATTACCTGACCCCTAGAATACTTCAACGACATCAGCTCTTTAAGATGCATTGTAGACCCACAACTCGTACTGATGGAGTGCAAAAAGCAAGTAGCGTGATAAAAATGTATCAAAATACTGAATTTGGGATATAGGATATATCTTAGAACCAAAATCAGGTTGTTATTTTGTCGTGGTACCTGAAGACAACAGAAGTCGAAGGAAGAATTTGATATGGGTCGACACAAGAACGTTGGGCTATAATAAGATTGGTCCCACTCTGAAGCTTGAATAAATTGAGATGTGAGTGACGTTGAATTTTGAACCGTCTTTTCCCATCTGATTGGAGTTGTTGATTTGAATCATCATCAACATCACTCACGTGCCTAAGAATGGCAGGCTGTAATCCACACAAATAAAAGGCAGATCGCCGGAGCTTCACCGGAGTTTCGCCGGCGACTCTATTTCATTTTTAATCCACACAAATAAACGCTGTTTCTCTCTCATCAATATGGCCAGAAGAGAGAGATAGGAGATGGAGCTTCAGGTGCAGGCACTACAGGAAGAAGAAGCAGCTCCGGCGAGTTCAGATCTGAGAAGAAGAAGAAGAAGCAGCTCCGGCGAGAAGAAGCTCCGGCGAGTTCCAGATCTGGGAAGAAGAAAAAAAAGACTCGGCGGCGGAGGGGGTTGGGGACGATGGAGGCGGGGCGACGGAAGAGGTGGTGTGGTGGCGATGAGAAAAGAGAAGGGTGATGGTGGTAGCGGCGGCGGTGGCTCAAAGAGAGACGGCTAATGAAGAAGAATGGAAATGGAATGGCTGATGAAGAATAATGAAAGGAGAGAAAAGGGTTTATTGAATTTATGGGTTAGGAGAGATAAATGGTTTGTTGGGTGAATCATGGACCATTAGATTAAATTCAATGTTATACATTTAACGGTTAGGATGCTATTTAGCCTTTAATCCATGTGATTAGTTAAGAACCAATAAAATAATTTCACATCACATGTAAGCCTTTACTTGTTTTATACCATAGTATTTTCTTTATTATGCCTAATATCAATAATAATATTATTATTATGTAATTAATAATAATAATAATTAATAATATTATTAATTATTTTATGAGTATTATTAAATATTAATAATTATTATTATAGAGTTAGTAATAATAATAATAATAATTAGTAATAATACTTAAAGTGCCTAATCAAATTTACATTATTATTATTATTATTATTATTATTATTATTATTATTATTATTATTATTATTATTATTATTATAATAATTATTATTATTATTATTATTATTATTATTATTATTGTTATTATTGTTATTATTGTTATTATTGTTATTATTGTTATT
The DNA here is from genome assembly GCA_022495995.1 of Adenophora triphylla var. japonica. Classification (NCBI taxonomy): domain Eukaryota; kingdom Viridiplantae; phylum Streptophyta; class Magnoliopsida; order Asterales; family Campanulaceae; genus Adenophora; species Adenophora triphylla. The sequence continues at coordinate 36,162 of JAFEMH010006865.1, read as the reverse complement.
ATTATTTATTACTAGTACATATGCCCGTGTCCAAGGACACGGGTGTGTTTTTTTTTTTTTTTCAATTTTTTTTTTTTTTTAATTTTAAAAAAAAATAAAAAAATCAGTTACTTAATTAATTTAAGTAAACCCTCCTAAAGTCCACTCTTAGTCCAAATTCAAAGTCTTAGCACAAATTAAGGGCAAAATAGGAAACAGACTAAATAGTGAGGGCAAAATAGAGAAAAACCCCTCCGAAACTGTTCATAGAACTGTTCACGGAGGGGTTTAATTTATACTATAGATTATTATTATTATTATTATTATTTATTATTATTTATTATTATTATTATTACTATTACTACTATTACTATTACTACTATTACTATTATTACTATTATTACTATTATTAGTAGTATTATTAGTACTATTATTAGTACTATTATTACTATTATTACTATTATTATTATTATTAGTACTATTATTAGTACTATTATTATTATGCAACAATAACAACAATAACAAGAACAACAAGAACAACAAGAACAACAATAATAACAATAATAACAATAATAACAATAATAATAATAATAACAGTAATAATAATAATAACAGTAATAATAATAATAGTAATAGTAATAATAATAATAGTAATAGTAGTAATAATAGTAGTAATAATAGTAGTAATAATAATAGTACTAATAATAGTACTAATAATAGTACTAGTACTAATAATAGTACTAATAATAGTACTACTAATAGTACTAATAGTAATAATAGTAATAATAGTAATAATAGTAATACTATTATAACTATTATTAGTACTATTATTAGTACTATTATTATTATTATTAGTACTATTATTATTATTGTTATTATTATTATTAGTACTATTATTATTATTATTATTATTATTATTATTATTATTGTTATTATTGTTGTTCTTGTTGTTCTTGTTGTTGTTCTTGTTATTGTTATTGTTATTATTATTCTTGTTATTCTTGTTGTTCTTGTTGTTCTTGTTGTTCTTGTTATTGTTGTTATTGTTGTTATTGTTGTTATTTTTGTTATTGTTATTATTGTTATTATTGTTATGCATAATACCATTAACGACTATGAGTTCAAATAAGGTATCCATATAACCACATAATCCACACCGGGATGCAATATAATCAATATGCCAGATAATCCACAACTGGGATACAACATAACAATACCAAATAATTCACAATCGGGATCTAATCTGACCATATACCAAATAATCCACAATCGGGATACAATATAACCATATACCAAATAATCCACAATCGGGATACAATATAACCATATACCAAATAATCCACAATCGGGATACAATATATTGATGTAACACATATACATTCCTTGTTAGTGTGTGTGCCCTAGGCTTATAGTTTCTATAAACCTTGATGTATCGTCTTTATCATTAATAAAAGAGAAATTTTATTATTGATTAATATATGTTTTTGCATGTTTATTATATTAATCTGTGTCCCTAGTTATTTAGTGAAAGTTAGTAATGGATGATCATAGAGATGATCATATGCATAGAGATGCACATTACAAACTTGTAAATAACTAGTATAATTGTCAATGGATAATCATATGATGATTATATGTATAGAGATGCACATTGAAATTATGGGTACTTGTTAGAGAACAAGTGACTGGACTTGACCCGTATGAGATTTATGTCATGGTCAAATGTCATAATTAAATCTCATATGGTTACTTCATTTAGTCCCTAGACCTGAGATTATCATGACCTTACATATGATGAAAGTCATGTTTGATTTTAGTCAAACGATATCTTAACACGATATTTATAAAGGCTATCTTTGGCATGATCGGATTCATGATGGAAAGGATGATAAGTCAAGATGGAATTTGTCCCTCGAAAGAGAGATGTTTTGCTTGGGCCCCTCGATGAGTGATAATGATGAAAGAGTGTGGCCACACCCCAATGTGATTGGATTATCATTATACTCAAGATCGAGAAAGCATCAATGTATACAAGTTGACGTGGACCATGACTTGTGTTCAATATAACATCGTGAGACAAAGGGAAAAATGGAAGTGTACCATTGGAAACGTGAACTCTTACGTTGTGTTATTTGGGTAGACATAATGGCTTGCTAGAGTTCGCTTATGTCTTATGAGGGTCGATATGATCGGACTCATTGCCAACATAATACAATCCTATTGGGTCACACACAAATAGAATGAATTGGTTGAACCGGAGAAAGAATGATTGAGAGTCTCGCAGATTCGGCTACATATGTCACGCGACATATTAAGCCAACGGCTTAATATACCGCGCGACATAATAAGCTTCCGTACGCGGTTTAATGACTGTCTCTCCTAATACGATTAGGAGACGTATTCTTACTATTGTAGTATAAATACAAGTGGGTCTCGTCGACCTAATAGCTAGCCGAATTTTTCAATAAAAATTCACAATCAAAAGTACTCTCAATATTCTTCCATAAGTTTTAGGAATCTAGCAATTCCCAACCCGAGAATTGTTCTTGACATTCATATTTGTGTGGATTACCAAAAGGGTCTTAATTTTGTTCAAACAAATCAAAGACCTAGAGTTCAAATCTGAAGATCCAAAGAAGTTGAAGATTCGAAGATTTGAAGATCAAAAAGTTTGTGATTACGAATCACGTGATTATCCGTTCGATAGCTCAAGACCGGAAAGCAATTAAGGTTGGTAAATTCTATCTCATAGGAATTCAATTTAATCGTATAGAACGGATCTTAGGGCTTGGGTTTTGTGTTAATTTTATGCTTAATTCCGCTGCGCATGGACCCATAAAACCCAACATTCCTAACCAACACACTAGTGTGATTTTAATCTCTACACTGTTCAACTAATCACCAAGGTATGGGAGCAAGTAAGGCCAACCTAAACCGTAAACCATTCTTACAAAGTTACTACTCAACCTCGAATAATATTAATAAAAGTGTAAGTCCTACTTCCCAAGTTTGAATCACTTTGGTGAAGTTACAATTCAAGCTTATCAAGCCTTTTCCTGACAATATTCTATATCACAAGGTCTCTATGAAGGTTCAAGCTCAATTTACCAAGTGGGAGTCACCATTTATAAGTGATCAATCAAGCTTACCAAACTAATTCAGGCTCAGCTTTAAAATGAGGTCTGGGGTCTTGGGCGACCGCCCATACCACTTGGGCGACCGCCCAAATGGGTTTCAAAAGGAATACTAGTTTCTGCCCTCTTGGGCGACCGCACACACCTCTTGGGCGACCGCCCAAGAGGGATTCAAGGTAGGGATGTTATCGGGCCTCTGGCGGGCGGCCGCACAAGCCACATGGGCGACCGCCCAAGGCGATTTCCAAAGACATCCAGATTTCTAATCCTTTCTACTTAGCTTTAATTTCTTTTCTTTTTATCTAGCCCAATATTCAAGAACACCAAGAGGATTTCCTAGCTTACAAGGATCATCATAAATCAAATAAATCCATAATAATGTAAACCTAAATTATTTATCACTAAATCTTCCACCCATTTCATACCATAATTCAAGTTTAACCTCCTTAATCTACTTAATCCATTTTCTTACACTATTGATCCTCTTCCTTAAACAACCACATCATTCTATAACATAAACCCATTTCTTAACTACAAGAAGGTTTCCAAGCATCTAATAACCATTTTAATAATAATAACAACACCAAATAATTCATGAACATTAATTAGAAGAGAAAATCCTAATAATCCCCAATCAAGTCATTAACATATTACTCCCATTATACCCTCATTCCTTCAACTTAAGCCCCCATATCATAACTAAAATCAATTAAATCTTGAATAATCATTTTACTCAAATAACCATATTAAAAATACAATATACTTTTTCTTTTCATAAAACCTTCATTAACACATAAAATGTGCAATAATTAGAAAGAAGTCATAATAACTTATTTTAGGATTTTTGGGATAAAAAGATGATCTTCTTAGCTTGATTAATTCCTCTAGATGATCCAACCTCAAAAATGCCCTTGGACTTGAAAATGGTGGAGAAATAAACTATCTATATGACTTGGGAAGAGGAGGCTTCAATGGAGCTTTCCATGGAGTTTTTGCTAGGGAAAGGAAGTATGAAGAATGAAGGAGTATGGAGGAAGGAGGGAAAGTAAGGGGAAAGGTATGGGAGGTATGGGGGTCCTTGTACTAGGAGGTAAGAGTGGAGGATTTTAAGGAATTTGGTTTCCCTCCCTAAATTATTCATCCAAGGCTTTCACCCTAAATAAATGAAAGCCCCTTTTTATTCCCCTTTATTTATTTTACCCAATTTAACCTCCTCTTACTCTTTATCTATGTTCTAATTTTATTATTTTCCCCTAGAACATTATTTTACTTCCTTATCATTTTATCCTAATATAAGAAATCAAGTATATAAAAATGGACACATAATATTAACAATAATATTAAAAGCACACAATATGATATTAAAATTAGTGCCTAGGGTTAGGGTCGTTACACTCACTCCCCCTTAAAGAAAATTCGTCTCGGATTTTAAACTAGCTTAATTACCTTATGGATCAATAACAAAGATTATCTCTCACGCATTTCAACTTACACTTCCAAAGGGTTTCCTTAACGGCATGATTCTTCTATACAATTTCACAACCCGAATACCCTAGGATTTCAATTCCCTAAACTATCATTTTAATACTCTCAATAGTTTCCCCACATAAGTCAAATCCACCCACTCATCCTTAACTGAAGAACTCCATACTCACGAGGGATTATACAATTAAATTTGTCCATATCAAGCTTTGTATGCACCCATTCCAATGCTAAACTAAAAACTGTTATTACCCACAACTCGCTAAGGTTAATTAAAATTCCCGAGTTTGAGAGGAGATCCATCACACACATAACCTATTCCTCAAGAATCTGAATAGTATTCTAATCTCTCCCTTTCGGCTAACTAAATCTTCCCACTCTTAGGATCGGTACTAACCCCAAAAGGAAGCTTCAAAAGATAAGGTTCTCACATAAAACAGTTGCAGCCACTCTCGAGTAGAGGGTAAGAAAATTTTGGTTTATCTAAGCCAACTTCCTCGAAGCATACGCTGTTACTTTCCCAATTCTCATAATATCACCATCTAATTCTCCTTTAATACGCACTTAAAATTCACAAAGTTCTCACATTCACTCGGTAAGGTAAGGATCGGATCTATAGTTAATCTATTCTCCCTTTCTACCAATATGATTCATTCTTATTACATCTTACACCATTGATATCCTTCCGAGTTATCTAAACCAACGATTTTATAATTCTCGAGAATTCCTTGAAAATTCCTTTGGTAGCACTTTGCCAACCTCAAAGATTACGGACACAATCCTCATAAGATCCATGGTAACTTCCAAGCTTAAGACTATAGAACCCCAAATTTTGGAAACTTCTCGAGCCAACTCACACTAGCTAAACTTTGCATACAAGGATTTCTCACCAAGGATTATTAACCCTATCCTCCAATGATTTTCATGATCCTCTCGAAACTTTAATTAACAAAGAGACCATTAATTCTAATTACCATAAAGCCATCAAAATAAGGCTTAAAAATTCTGCTTATCATACCTATAACCAACACATGAGATACCTCGATGGAAGCACCAATACCATCTACTCACAACAAATACATAAAATTTTTAGAGGGACTCCTTATTCGAGTCTAGCACATATCAAATACCCTTCACACTTTTAACCAAAATTTTCTGCTTTTAACGCATATATAACAAGTATACCACATAAAGGTTCATCTGTATCAATTACCAATATAATCAATTTAGGTATAGAAAAGGAGACTCACTTCTTATGATAGTCTACCAATGCACAACAACTACTTACCCATCTAGGTCAAGTATATCTCATAATTACACATCGGTAATCATAACACATAAACTGGCAATACGTGCCCAGCTATAACCACATCACCACTGTGGTAAACCAAAGAAGATTCGAGGTATTCTCTCATAAGAGCAGAATCCTCTAACAATAAAACAATTTCTCAAGTAATGTATGCCACATAGAAGCAACCTGCTATGCCACACATAATGATATGAAACAAGATCAATAAAATATAACCCCTAACTTACGAGACAGGAATTTTACCTCTAGTGACCCCCGAGGGATCTATCTCTCCTGGAACCGAAACATATACTCGACCATAGGCCTTTACTTTACAACACCATTTTACTCTAGACAATATTGCTATTATTAAATCTTTCTTCAAATCCTTTCATTATCATTATAACTTAACTAAAATGAATACATAATTCCCAATAACTTTAAATATCAACCTTACCACATTCATTCCAAAACCATCATTTCCTGTTTATTTCTAAAGCCCTTTTAATTGACTAACCACTACAATCACCATGTATATCACCTAATACATCATATACTATATAAGACCACAATTCAACAACAACTATACCACTTAGTCAATTTTAAGCATAAAGTTCTCAAATGATACCACATCTTTTGTCTCCAAGTCCTATAACCCTATTACTCTATCTTTCCACATTAAATCATATCTTATTATCACTAGTGGCCATATTCATTCACCCACTACTCAAGTTATTTTCATTATTTTTACACATCACAAGCCACACAACAATATTCTTTCCACCATATATTAACCTTTATAATACTCTTTCAATTACCACCTATATTTGATCAAACTATTACTCTACTCATTTCCAAACCCCTTTCTCATATTCTAACCACCAAACAAATTGTCAACTTATCCAAAATCATTTATACGATAATAATAGCATTGTACAACTCATATAACAACAACTTTACATCTTAGCCAACTTCATGAAAAGGAACCCTAAATAATACTACATACTTAAATCATTTTTCTTAACATCAATATTATACCAAAACTTCACTATATCATATCTCAACTAAATTAACAATTTCAACTCAAGTAAAATGTATTAACTCACCTGTAACATTTTCCATATTCAACCCAAGACCATTTGAATTCATCACTAAAATACCATGACTGTAAGGCTACAATTTAAACATCTTTCATTTTCTAGAACCTTTCGCTGGTCATCATTGTTTCCAGCCATTAGAACAAACTCCTGCACTAAACACTCGGCGTCAATTACCACACACATTCCCCTTAGTTTAGACATCTACCCTCGACCTCTAAACTAAGCTCGATACCAACTGTGAGCACCCCAACCCGGGACCTAACGCGTGTCCCGAGCTTGAGAAGCTCAAACTAAGAAAACCCATCTTAGATTTTTAAAACTTTTATTTGCCTTTACAAGAAAACCAATTCTAAATTTTCCATAAACAAAATCAAATAATAATATCTCCACTTGGAGAAATTTAAACAAATACTTTAATAACCATACTTGATTAATTACATTGAAAATCCTAAATAACATTGTTTGACAAAAGAGTTTTCCTTCCAACTTGTAAAAGAGTAAAACTTAATTGTGACTCCTGACAACCCACTCATATACCTATCCTGATAAGTCCCAAAAGCGAGATTCCAAACTCTTTCCCGGCCTCACTGGTTCAGGTCACTGTCTCAGACAATCTAAAGCAGTAAAAGGGAAGGGGTGAGAATAAATCTCAATAAACTATTATGAATGCAGCAATATGCCAAACAAGATGCAACACATAGCATGGTAGCACATAACACATTATGAAAGCGGTAAACACCTTACGTTACCTCATTTTACCTTTCCCGTCTGAACAATAAGTCGTACAACGTGGGAGTGAAACTCCTCTCTTTGGTGAACTGCCTCCAGCACATTCACCTCTTATAGGACTCATACTTCAGAGATCCATATAAGAAAAGATACCTATATCGTAGTATCCAACAATAATATCGCTACCGTAAAGCTTTAGGCTTAATACGTAAGCATTCCCCTAATCACCAATCGCAACGGTCTGTAAAGCTTTTGGGTCAATACGGTCGATAGCACACCCACTTGTGTGGCCACAGAGGGGAACGGTCACAGGTATAATGAACCTTCAATCACTTATAGAACAAATTAATAATTGATTGAATTCCATTATACCCCCGAATAACAACACGTTCAAGCACATAATAGATACTTGAAATAAATCCACAAAAAGGGATAATAATATAACAACATGGTAATGTATACTCATGCAAATCAATACCATAGTGCAACAACCATTTAATACACTATGCCTCATAATATAACAACATGGTAATGTATACTCATGCTAATCAATACCATAGTGCAACAACCATTTAATACACTATGCATAATACCATTAACGACTATGAGTTCAAATAAGGTATCCATATAACCACATAATCCACACCGGGATGCAATATAATCAATATGCCCGGATAATCCTGGCAACTGGGATACAACATAACAATACCAAATAATCCACAATCGGGATACAATACAACCATATACCAAATAATCCACAATCGGGATACAATATAACCATATACCAAATAATCCACAATCGGGATACAATATAACCATATACCAAATAATCCACAATCGGGATACAATATATTGATGTAACACATATACATTCCTAACCAACACACTAGTGTGATTTTAATCTCTACACTATTCAACTAATCACCAAGGTATGGGAGCAAGTAAGGCCAACCTAAACCGTAAACCATTCTTACAAAGTTACTACTCAACCTCGAATAATATTAATAAAAGTGTAAGTCCTACTTCCCAAGTTTGAATCACTTTGGTGAAGTTACAATTCAAGCTTATCAAGCCTTTTCCTGACAATATTCTATATCACAAGGTCTCTATGAAGGTTCAAGCTCAATTTATCAAGTGGGAGTCACCATTTATAAGTGATCAATCAAGCTTACCAAACTAATTCAGGCTCAGCTTTAAAATGAGGTCTGGGGTCTTGGGCGACCGCCCATACCACTTGGGCGACCGCCCAAATGGGTTTCAAAAGGAATACTAGTTTCTGCCCTCTTGGGCGACCGCACACACCTCTTGGGCGACCGCCCAAGAGGGATTCAAGGTAGGGATGTTACTGGCCTCATGGGCGGCCGCACAAGCCCCTATGGGCGACCGCCCAAGGCGATTTCCAGCACATCCAGATTTCTAATCCTTTCTACTTAGCTTTAATTTCTTTTCTTTTTATCTAGCCCAATATTCAAGAACACCAAGAGGATTTCCTAGCTTACAAGGATCATCATAAATCAAATAAATCCATAATAATGTAAACCTAAATTATTTATCACTAAATCTTCCACCCATTTCATACCATAATTCAAGTTTAACCTCCTTAATCTACTTAATCCATTTTCTTACACTATTGATCCTCTTCCTTAAACAACCACATCATTCTATAACATAAACCCATTTCTTAACTACAAGAAGGTTTCCAAGCATCTAATAACCATTTTAATAATAATAACAATACCAAATAATTCATGAATATTAATTAGAAGAGAAAATCCTAATAATCCCCAATCAAGTCATTAACATATTACTCCCATTATACCCTCATTCCTTCAACTTAAGCCCCCATATTATAACTAAAATCAATTAAATCTTAAATAATCATTTTACTCAAATAACCATATTAAAAATACAATATACTTTTTTTTTTCATAAAACCTTCATTAACACATAAAATATGCAATAATTAGAAAGAAGTCATAATAACTTACTTTAGGATTTTTGGGATAAAAAGATGATCTTCTTAGCTTGATTAATTCCTCTAGATGATCCAACCTCAAAAATGCCCTTGGACTTGAAAATGGTGGAGAAATAAACTATCTATATAACTTGGGAAGAGGAGGCTTCAATGGAGCTTTCCATGGAGTTTTTGCTAGGGAAAGGAAGTATGAAGAATGAAGGAGTATGGAGGAAGGAGGGAGAGTAAGGGGAAAGGTATGGGAGGTATGGGGGTCCTTGTACTAGGAGGTAAGAGTGGAGGATTTTAAGGAATTTGGTTCCCCTCCCTAAATTATTCATCCAAGGCTTTCACCCTAAATAAATGAAAGCCCCTTTTTATTCCCCTTTATTTATTTTACCCAATTTAACCTCCTCTTACTCTTTATCTATTTTCTAATTTTATTATTTTCCCCTAGAACATTATTTTACTTCCTTATCATTTTATCCTAATATAAGAAATCAAGTATATAAAAATGGGCACATAATATTAACAATAATATTAAAAGCACACAATATGATATTAAAATTAGTGCCTAGGGTTAGGGTCGTTACACTCACTCCCCCTTAAAGAAAATTCGTCTCGAATTTTAAACTAGCTTAATTACCTTATGGATCAATAACAAAGATTATCTCTCACGCATTTCAACTTACACTTCCAAAGGGTTTCCTTAACGGCATGATTCTTCTATACAATTTCACAACCCGAATACCCTAGGATTTCAATTCCCTAAACTATCATTTTAATACTCTCAATAGTTTTTCCACATAAGTCAAATCCGCCCACTCATCCTTAACTGAAGAACTCCATACTCACGAGGGATTATACAATTAAATTTGTCCATATCAAGCTTTGTACAGTACCCATTCCAATGCTAAACTAAAAACTGTTATTACCCACAACTCGCTAAGGTTAATTAAAATTCCCGAGTTTGAGAGGAGATCCATCACACACATAACCTATTCCTCAAGAATCTGAATAGTATTCTAATCTCTCCCTTTCGACTAACTAAATCTTCCCACTCTTAGGATCGGTACTAACCCCAAAAGGAAGCTTCAAAAGATAAGGTTCTCACATAAAACAGTTGCAGCCACTCTCGAGTAGAGGGTAAGAAAATTCTGGTTTATCTAAGCCAACTTCCTCGAAGCATATGCTGTTACTTTCCCAATTCTCATAATATCACCATCTAATTCTCCTTTAATACGCACTTAAAATTCACAAAGTTCTCACATTCACTCGGTAAGGTAAGGATCGGATCTATAGTTAATCTATTCTCCCTTTCTACCAATATGATTCATTCTTATTACATCTTACACCATTGATATCCTTCCGAGTTATCTAAACCAACGATTTTATAATTCTCGAGAATTCCTTGAAAATTCCTTTGGTAGAACTTTGCCAACCTCAAAGATTACGGACACAATCCTCATAAGATCCATAGTAACTTCCAAGCTTAAGACTATAGAACCCCAAATTTTGGAAACTTCTCGAGCCAACTCACACTAGCTAAACTTTGCATACAAGGATTTCTCACCAAGGATTATTAACCCTATCCTCCAATGATTTTCATGATCCTCTCGAAACTTTAATTAACAAAGAGACCATTAATTCTAATTACCATAAAGCCATCAAAATAAGGCTTAAAAATTCTGCTTATCATACCTATAACCAACACATGAGATACCTCGATGGAAGCACCAATACCATCTACTCACAACAAATACATAAAATTTTTAGAGGGACTCCTTATTCGAGTCTAGCACATATCAAATACCCTTCACACTTTTAACCAAAATTTTCTGCTTTTAACGCATATATAACAAGTATACCACATAAAGGTTCATCTGTATCAATTACCAATATAATCAATTTAGGTATAGAAAATGATACTCACTTCTTATGATAGTCTACCAATGCACAACAACTACTTACCCATCTAGGTCAAGTATATCTCATAATTACACATCGGTAATCATAACACATAAACTGGCAATACGTGCCCAGCTATAACCACATCACCACTGTGGTAAACCAAAGAAGATTCGAGGTATTCTCTCATAAGAGCAGAATCCTCTAACAATAAAACAATTTCTCAAGTAATGTATGCCACATAGAAGCAACCTGCTATGCCACACATAATGATATGAAACAAGATCAATAAAATATAACCCCTAACTTCTGAGACAGGGAATTTTATCTCTAGTGACCCCTGAGGGATCTATCTCTCCTGGAACCGAAACATATACTCGACCATAGGCCTTTACTTTACAACACCATTTTACTCTAGACAATATTGCTATTATTAAATCTTTCTTCAAATCCTTTCATTATCATTATAACTTAACTAAAATGGATACATAATTCTCAATAACTTTAAATATCAACCTTATCACATTCATTCCAAAACCACCATTTCCTGTTTATTTCTAAAGCCCTTTTAATTGACTAACCACTACAATCACCATGTATATCACCTAATACATCATATACTATATAAGACCACAATTCAACAACAACTATACCACTTAGTCAATTTTAAGCATAAAGTTCTCAAATGATACCACATACTGTCTCCAAGTCCTATAACCCTATTACTCTATCTTTCCACATTAAATCATATCTTATTATCACTAGTGGCCATATTCATTCACCCACTACTCAAGTTATTTTCATTATTTTTACACATCACAAGCCACACAACAATATTCTTTCCACCATATATTAATCTTTATAATACTCTTTCAATTACCACCTATATTTGATCAAACTATTACTCTACTCATTTCCAAACCCCTTTCTCATATTCTAACCACCAAACAAATTGTCAACTTATCCAAAATCATTTATACGATAATAATAGCATTGTACAACTCATATAACAACAACTTTACATCTTAGCCAACTTCATGAAAAGGAACCCTAAATAATACTACATACTTAAATCATTTTTCTTAACATCAATATTATACCAAAACTTCACTATATCATATCTCAACTAAATTAACAATTTCAACTCAAGTAAAATGTATTAACTCACCTGTAACATTTTCCATATTCAACCCAAGACCATTTGAATTCATCACTAAAATACCATGACTGTAAGGCTACAATTTAAACATCTTTCATTTTCTAGAACCTTTCGCTGGTCATCATTGTTTCCAGCCATTAGAACAAACTCCTGCACTAAACACTCGGCGTCAATTACCACACATTCCCCCTTAGTTTAGACATCTACCCTTGACCTCTAAACTAAGCTCTGATACCAACTGTGAGCACCCCAACCCGGGACCTAACGCGTGTCCCGAGCTTGAGAAGCTCAAACTAAGAAAACCCATCTTAGATTTTTAAAACTTTTATTTGCCTTTACAAGAAAATCAATTCTAAATTTTCCATAAACAAAATCAAATAATAATATCTCCACTTGGAGAAATTTAAACAAATACTTTAATAACCATTGATGAGTGAGTTTTACACTCATCCCTTTAATACTTTATGAACTTATTCTTTGCGTAATCCTTGAGTTTTGTGTGTTTTAATGGGTGTTTTTAGTGTTTTCTAGTTTTCAGGGGCAAAGCGAAAATATGGAAATTCAAGGAAAGTGCAACAGAAATTTTTATAATGTCTAAAATGCGAAAAAAAGGCGACGTTGCAATTATGGGACGAACCGAATAAAAAGGATACTAACCAACCAAGTCATGACATCCAAGGCAATTCCAAGGCAATTGGATCCAAAATAAGGCCAAGCACAGCCGGCCAATGGAGATTACATGGCCTAGGGATTTCAAGGCAAAAAGGGAAGGCTGGCCGAGGTAATCAATTGGGCCAAGGCAAGGAGAAAAAATGGCAACAACTTTCTGTTCTTGTGGCCGAGGCATTGCAACAGTTGGGGCCAAGGAATTTGAAACGGTTGGGCTTTGGTTTGGGCTTAGTTGGGCTTAACATTAATTAAGGGGTAATTAAGGGTGACTGTTCATTTTGGATGGTGGCTGCCGTGGGTATTATTAAGAGAAAGAGAAGAAACACTATTTTTAGAACACAATCAGTTATCATTTTTTTTCAGTTTTATTTTTTTTCTTTCATTCATTTTATTTTCATTTTCTTCTTGGTGTTCTTCATGGTTCCAATGGATAACTAACTTTCTTTGTTCTTGGGATTGGAGGTAACAATTTTATGTTTTAAGTTTTTAATTTTCATCTTTTTCATTGTAAGACTTGGGATTATCAAGTAGTTTTTAATGAAATTTTAGAATTTGTATGTTGCATGTCATATGTGTTCTTGAATGATCTTGAATTATAATTGTGAATCGCCAAATTTTCAATTGTAATTAGTCTTTACTTGATAATGACAATTTGTTGAATCCCCGCCAAAAGATTCATAAGAATTGTCGTTCTTGATGTTCTTCTTTTGTAAATGGGTTTCCAATTAATCTATGAACGGGCCAAGGGAATAGATTAGTTGGAAGCACTTGATTGCAAATCACCCGCCTAAGTGTCCCAATCATAATTTTGTAAGAACGAACCCCAAGTATACTTTGATTGATGATTATTGAAATTTGAGCATAGTTGTGAACCCAATCCCGGGAATTCCATTTTATTATTATTATTAAAATCTTTTCTATGCAAATTTAGTATTTCTTCAAAAGTGTTAGAGTTTAAAACAACAAAACCTTCGTTTTTATTAAATCTTTTTCATAGCAATAATTTTTTCTACTTTGAAATACGTGTCTCGGTGGTTCGACCCTACTTACCCTATCTACAAATCAATTGTAGGTAGTTTGAGTTGGAATTTATTTTTGACGCATTTCGACACTCGTCAAAATTTGGCGCCGATTCTTGGGGACGCGTTTTAAAGTCGATCTAATTATTTGCTATTGTAAATATTATTTTGTATATATTTTTGTTTTAACTTAGTGTCGTTCAAACGGACTCAAGGATGTATAACTATGACATCTATGGGTCGTTTGGAAATTGTGGATTATACTCTCATGGCTCTTATGAGTGCCCTTTGGGGACATATTCTTTTGAGTATTATCCACAAGAAGGGAGTCCGTTCCATTCACAAAGTCAAGGAGAGAGTAATCCGGGTTGGAGAAATCATCCCAATTTTTCATGGAGAGGTAATCAATGGCAAGGTCATTTTCAGCAGCAATACCAACCCCCGATGCCACAACCGCAGCAACAAGGGCCTGTGAGGCCAAGTGTGGAGGAAACTTTGCAAAAGGTTATGGTGGTCTTGCAACAAAATCAGGTGGCCAATGACCAAAGAATGGGAAACCAAGAAGCTTCAATGAAAAAACTTGAGAAAGAATTGGACAAATTGATAGAGGCGGTGAAGAATCGAAATTTGACCTTAATCCATGCACAACCCAAAGAACAACTATTGGGGGACTCATTGGGGAACTTTGTCTATGAAGACTCCGATGAAGAACTTGAGAACGAACTACAACAAGAGCCACTTTTGGAAAATGAAGTGGAGGATTTTGTCTATGAAACCTCCTATGAAAATTCTAGTGAAGTGCAATTGTATGATAGTTCGGGTTGTATGGAGGCGGAAGAAATTATAGAGAAATCATGGCATGAGCAAGTTGATGAAATAGAGCTTGCTCTATATGGTGAGATGCGGGACAATGAATTTCGAGAAGAAATGGTCATTCTCGCCAAGATCGATAAGCCGTGTATGAATGAACACCAACCTCTACTTATGGAAAATGCCGATGACGAATTCTCCATCATTTTTGTGATCCCTCCTATCTTTGAAGGCGAAAAAAATGGCAAGGACTCCCAGAAGAAGCCCAAGAAAAGAAAAAGTCAAAAATTTCCTTGGGTCCTAAATGGTCATATATCAAAGGGAATAGTTATGGGGCTAAAGCTGAAAGTGAAGACCCGCGAGACGGTGAAGTGGGCAAAAGGAAGGAAAGTGAAGGTTAAAATAACCTTGGCATCGGTCTAGCTAAATGACCTTAAACAAAAGCGCTACTTGGGAGGCAACCCAAGGTGAGTAGGTTAATTTGTAGTTCCTTTAAATGTTTTCAATTAAAAATTAAAAAAAAAAAAAAAAAAAAAAAAAAAAAAAAAAGTTGAGTCGATTTATTTTAATTTATTTTGTTTTAGTGGATATTATGCTTTGGGTTTGTTTTCGTGGTGATGTGCAGATCAGGAATCAGAAAAAAATTTCACTGTTAAGGTGGGCGACCGCCCAATGTGCTATGGGCGACCGCCCAAGTTAATTTGAAAACATTGTCAAACTGCTGGAGTGATGGGCGACCGCCCAAGTGTTGTGAGCGACCGCCCATAGTGAAATTCTGGCGTTGATTTCAATTCCCCTCTTCAATCCAAAACCCTTTTCCTCTTCTTCTCCAAGCAAGCCCTATCCCAAACCTTAATCCGCCATACCAGCCCCCTTCCTCCGGCCAGAACCACAACCCCTCTCTGTTACCCATGTTCCGCTCCCTCTTCTTTCTCTCTTACCATCGCCACATCTTCTCTCTCCGTCATCTCCCTAAGCTTCTTCAATCCGGCCGCACCCACCTTCCCCATTCTCCGCCCCGTCTTCTTCTCCAAAACCCTCCCCAATCCTGCCGTAAATCCGGCCAAAACCGCCATCTCCGTTGCCGGCTCTCCCTTCCACCATGTCCAACCTGAAACCCCTTCCTCCGGTTCCTAACCCAATCCTTAATCCACCATTAACCCTTCCCCTCCTTCTCCAATCAAAAGAAAATCCGTTCCCAATCCAGCAATTTGTCAAAACCCACATCCTCTGCTCCTCTCCCAAATCCGGCCAAAACCCTTTCTACTGCCGCCGTCCCTTTG
Source organism: Adenophora triphylla var. japonica (assembly GCA_022495995.1). NCBI lineage: Eukaryota > Viridiplantae > Streptophyta > Magnoliopsida > Asterales > Campanulaceae > Adenophora > Adenophora triphylla. The sequence goes on along the minus strand of JAFEMH010006865.1, from coordinate 19,648 downwards.
CTCTTCCAGTTTGCATCTCCCTAACCCTCTGCAATCCGGCCAACCCTCACTCAAATCCTTACAGCACTCACTTCACAGGTTCATTCCCCTCTCCTATCTGCTGCCACCAAGCTTCCATCATTGTTCTGAGCTCCAATTGTTCATTTCAATAAAAATTGTTGTTAATTTTGGAGATGGGACGGACTTGAGCAAGTGTGAAAAATAGTGAGGGGTTATCTAATGTTGAGAATTTAGGCTTTCAGTGCCTAAAGGATGTGATCTAGTTGATGCGGGTGCACTTTTTGTTGCCTATGGAACATCACATGTTGCCATAGTTCATAGAGCTGGTTTGAAATCTGGTCAAGTATTGCTAGTTCTGGGTGCAGTCGGAGGCGTTGGTCTTGCATCTGTACAAATCGGAAAAGTCTGTGGGGCCATTGTCATTGCCATTGCGAGAGGAGCCGAAAAGGTGCAGTTTTTGAAGTCAATGGGTGTTAGACCATGTTGTTGACTTGAGCAAAGAAAGTGGAGTATTATTGAAAGCGTGAGGGGGTTTCTGAAAACGAAAAAACTCAAAGGGGTAGAAGTCTTGTATGATCCGGTTGGAGGCAAGCCTATGAAAGAATCGATGAAGTTATTGAACTGGGGAGCACAAATTTTGATTATAGGGTTTGCAAATGTGGAGAAGTTGGATGCACGGGTGAAGAACATTGCCCGTCGTGCGGGTCTCTCGGCTGATTGAGGTTGTAAGTATTTCTTTCTTTTTATTTATATTTGCTTTTTATTTATGTTTTTTTTTCACATTAGGGACAATGTGCGTTTTAAGTTTGGGGGTGGAAATGTATATATTTCGTGTTGGTTTTTTAGGTTAGTTAATTTAGTTTTATTATTAAAAAAAAAAAAATTGAAAAAAAAGAAGAAAAGAAAAAAAATGAAAAAAATAGTTAGCTATGTCCTTTTCGTGTATAGAGTTTTGTTATCATTCTTGGTGTTTCCCATATTTGCATGTGATTTGATATGACCGCTAAGGAGGATAAGTGGGTGTGATAATGTGTGTAGATGCAAGTTGGTATATTTTTGGTTAATTGTGGTACATTACTTAAGAGTTATAATTGTGCCCTAAATCTCTTAGTTGTAGTTTTGTGTACTCTTGTTAATAGTCTCTTTGTTGATAATTTTTTATTTTATTTTTATAAAGTTTATAGTACACCATCATCTTTTGAGTTAATGAGTTTGTTTATCAAATAGCAACATTAGGCAAGTCATAAGATGAGTATTCCTTTGATGTGAATAGAATTTGACCCCCCCCTTGTTATCTTGAGAAAAAAAGAAAGAAAAGAAGGAAAAAAAAAAGAAAAAATAAGGGAATGAGAGCAATGGCAATTCAACTGATACTCGGTGATACCTCCAGACGCGTAGATTAATTGGTTAGGGATTATTCTAGCTTAACCAGATTTCTGGGTATGCAGTAGCGTTATGGAGGAAGAGCTTTACCGCCGTGATGGTCCGTACCAAGCTCGATACCGCAATGGCTAACTCTCAAAGCCTTTAAATAAATCTCTACTTAGTATTAGGGGCATGGAGTTCGCTGCTACAGTGTTCCCTACTTGAAAGGTAGTAGATTTTAAAATGTGCTTAAATGATCAAGTTTGGGGGGGTGTAAGTGATTCATGGGAGTATTCATGTTTTTGTGTTTAAAAAGTGTTGTTGTTTGATAAATAAAATCAATAAAATAAAAGATGATTGGTGTACTTAGCTTTGTAAAAATGGATCTTGGTTGTGAATAAAGGGAGAGATGATATTTGCATTGAGATTTATGGTGTAATTATAATGGTTAAGTGAGATGCTATAATTAATGGAAAATATGTTGATACTTGCATAGTGGAAGATATTATCCTGCGGTTGATTGTAATGTGTGATTTGTGAAATTGAGGAACATGCAAGCATGGAAGGACATAGTTGATTATTTGGTAGAGTAGTTTGTTTTTAGTTGGTGTCCGTTTAGTTATAATGTTATAGTTTATTTTAGTGTTTGCTCGAGGACTAGCAAATGTATAAGTTTGGGGGTATTTGATGAGTGAGTTTTACACTCATCCCTTTAATACTTTATGAACTTATTCTTTGCGTAATCCTTGAGTTTTGTGTGTTTTAATGGGTGTTTTTAGTGTTTTCTAGTTTTCAGGGGCAAAGCGAAAATATGGAAATTCAAGGAAAGTGCAACAGAAATTTTTATAATGTCTAAAATGCGAAAAAAAGGCGACGTTGCAATTATGGGACGAACCGAATAAAAAGGATACTAACCAACCAAGTCATGACATCCAAGGCAATTCCAAGGCAATTGGATCCAAAATAAGGCCAAGCACAGCCGGCCAATGGAGATTACATGGCCTAGGGATTTCAAGGCAAAAAGGGAAGGCTGGCCGAGGTAATCAATTGGGCCAAGGCAAGGAGAAAAAATGGCAACAACTTTCTGTTCTTGTGGCCGAGGCATTGCAACAGTTGGGGCCAAGGAATTTGAAACGGTTGGGCTTTGGTTTGGGCTTAGTTGGGCTTAACATTAATTAAGGGGTAATTAAGGGTGACTGTTCATTTTGGATGGTGGCTGCCGTGGGTATTATTAAGAGAAAGAGAAGAAACACTATTTATAGAACACAATCAGTTATCATTTTTCGCTTTATTTTTTTCTTTCATTCATTTTATTTTCATTTTCTTCTTGGTGTTCTTCATGGTTCCAATGGATAACTAACTTTCTTTGTTCTTGGGATTGGAGGTAACAATTTTATGTTTTAAGTTTTTAATTTTCATCTTTTTCATTGTAAGACTTGGGATTATCAAGTAGTTTTTAATGAAATTTTAGAATTTGTATGTTGCATGTCATATGTGTTCTTGAATGATCTTGAATTATAATTGTGAATCGCCAAATTTTCAATTGTAATTAGTCTTTGCTTGATAATGACAATTTGTTGAATCCCCGCCAAAAGATTCATAAGAATTGTCGTTCTTGATGTTCTTCTTTTGTAAATGGGTTTCCAATTAATCTATGAACGGGCCAAGGGAATAGATTAGTTGGAAGCACTTGATTGCAAATCACCCGCCTAAGTGTCCCAATCATAATTTTGTAAGAACGAACCCCAAGTATACTTTGATTGATGATTATTGAAATTTGAGCATAGTTGTGAACCCAATCCCGGGAATTCCATTTTATTATTATTATTAAAATCTTTTCTATGCAAATTTAGTATTTCTTCAAAAGTGTTAGAGTTTAAAACAACAAAACCTTCGTTTTTATTAAATCTTTTTCATAGCAATAATTTTTTCTACTTTGAAATACGTGTCTCGGTGGTTCGACCCTACTTACCCTATCTACAAATCAATTGTAGGTAGTTTGAGTTGGAATTTATTTTTGACGCATTTCGACACTCGTCAACCATACTTGATTAATTACATTGAAAATCCTAAATAACATTGTTTGACAAAAGAGTTTTCCTTCCAACTTGTAAAAGAGTAAAACTTAATTGTGACTCCTGACAACCCACTCATATACCTATCCTGATAAGTCCCAAAAGCGAGATTCCAAACTCTTTCCCGGCCTCATTTGGTTCGAGTCACTGTCTCAGCACAATCTAAAGCAGGAAAAGGGAAGGGGTGAGAATAAATCTCAATAAGCTATTATGAATGCATCAATATGCCAAACAAGATGCAACACATAGCATGGTAGCACATAACACATTATGAAAGCGGTAAACACCTTACGTTACCTCATTTTACCTTTCCCGTCTGAACAATAAGTCGTACAACGTGGGAGTGAAACTCCTCTCTTTGGTGAACTGCCTCCAACACATTCACCTCTTATAGGACTCATACTCCAGAGATCCATATAAGAAAAGATACCTATATCAGAGTATCCAACAATAATATCGCTCTTTGTAAAGCTTTAGGCTTAATACAGGAAGCATTCCCCTAATCACCAATCGCTGACGGTGCGTAAAGCTTTTTGGGTCAATACGGTCGATAGCACACCGCTCTGTGGCCACAAGGAGGAACGAGTCACAGTATAATGAACCTTCAATCACTTATAGAACAAATCAATAATTGATTGAATTCCATTATACCCCCGAATAACAACACGTTCAAGCACATAATAGATACTTGAAATAAATCTACAAAAAGGGATAATAATATAACAACATGGTAATGTATACTCATGCAAATCAATACCATAGTGCAACAACCATTTAATACACTATGCCTCATAATATAACAATATGGTAATGTATACTCATGCTAATCAATACCATAGTGCAACAACCATTTAATACACTATGCATAATACCATTAACGACTATGAGTTCAAATAAGGTATCCATATAACCACATAATCCACACCGGGATGCAATATAATCAATATGTCAGATAATCCACAACTGGGATACAACATAACAATACCAAATAATCCACAATCGGGATACAATACAACCATATACCAAATAATCCACAATCGGGATATAATATAACCATATACCAAATAATCCACAATCGGGATACAATATAACCATATACCAAATAATCCACAATCGGGATACAATATATTGATGTAACACATATACATTCCTAACCAACACACTAGTGTGATTTTAATCTCTACACTTTGTTCAACTAATCACCAAGGTATGGGAGCAAGTAAGGCCAACCCTAAACCTAGTAAACCATTCTTACAAAGTTACTACTCAACCTCGAATAATATTAATAAAAGTGTAAGTCCTACTTCCCAAGTTTGAATCAACTTTGGTGATTACAATTCAAGCTTATCGAAGCCTTTTCCCCGACAATATTCTATATCACAAGGTCTCTATGAAGGTTCAAGCTCAATTTATCAAGTGGGAGTCACCATTTATAAGTGATCGATCAAGCTTACCAAACTAATTCGGGCTCGGCTTTAAAATGAGGTGCAGGGTCTTGGGCGACCGCCCATACCACTTGGGCGACCGCCCAATGGGTTTCAAAAGGAATACTAGTTTACGCCCTCTTGGGCGACCGCACACACCTCTTGGGCGACCGCCCGAGGGATTCAAAGCTAGGGATGTTCTCGGCCTCATGGGCGGCCGCACAAGCACATGGGCGACCGCCCAAGGCGATTTCCAGCACATCCAGATTTCTAATCCTTTCTACTTAGCTTTAATTTCTTTTCTTTTTATCTAGCCCAATATTCAAGAACACCAAGAGGATTTCCTAGCTTACAAGGATCATCATAAATCAAATAAATCCATAATAATGTAAACCTAAATTATTTATCACTAAATCTTCCACCCATTTCATACCATAATTCAAGTTTAACCTCCTTAATTTACTTAATCCATTTTCTTACACTATTGATCCTCTTCCTTAAACAACCACATCATTCTATAACATAAACCCATTTCTTAACTACAAGAAGGTTTCCAAGCATCTAATAACCATTTTAATAATAATAACAACACCAAATAATTCATGAACATTAATTAGAAGAGAAAATCCTAATAATCCCCAATCAAGTCATTAACATATTACTTCCATTATACCCTCATTCCTTCAACTTAAGCCCCCATATCATAACTAAAATCAATTAAATCTTGAATAATCATTTTACTCAAATAACCATATTAAAAATACAATATACTTTTTCTTTTCATAAAACCTTCATTAACACATAAAATGTGCAATAATTAGAAAGAAGTCATAATAACTTACTTTAGAATTTTTGGGATAAAAAGATGATCTTCTTAGCTTGATTAATTCCTCTAGATGATCCAACCTCAAAAATGCCCTTGGACTTGAAAATGGTGGAGAAATAAACTATCTATATGACTTGGGAAGAGGAGGCTTCAATGGAGCTTTCCATGGAGTTTTTGCTAGGGAAAGGAAGTATGAAGAATGAAGGAGTATGGAGGAAGGAGGGAGAGTAAGGGGAAAGGTATGGGAGGTATGGGGGTCCTTGTACTAGGAGGTAAGAGTGGAGGATTTTAAGGAATTTGGTTTCCCTCCCTAAATTATTCATCCAAGGCTTTCACCCTAAATAAATGAAAGCCCCTTTTTATTCCCCTTTATTTATTTTACCCAATTTAACCTCCTCTTACTCTTTATCTATTTTCTAATTTTATTATTTTCCCCTAGAACATTATTTTACTTCCTTATCATTTTATCTTAATATAAGAAATCAAGTATATAAAAATGGACACATAATATTAACAATAATATTAAAAGCACACAATATGATATTAAAATTAGTGCCTAGGGTTAGGATCGTTACAATAACAACAATAACAACAATAACAACAATAAGAACAATAAGAACAATAAGAACAATAACAAGAACAACAAGAACAACAAGAACAACAAGAATAACAAGAATAATAATAACAATAACAATAACAACAAGAACAACAAGAACAACAAGAACAATAAGAACAACAATAATAACAATAATAACAATAATAATAATAATAATAATAATAATAATAATAATAATAATAATAATAATAATAATAATAATAATAATAGTACTAATAATAGTACTAATAATAATAATAATAGTAATAATAGTAATAATAGTACTAATAATAGTACTACTAATAGTAATAATAGTAATAATAGTAATAATAGTAATAATAGTAATAATAGTAATAATAGTAGGGTTTAGGGTTTAGGATTTAGGGTCTAGGGTTTAGGGTTTGGGGTTTGGGGTTTGGGGTTTTGGGGTTTGGGGTTTAGGGGTTTGGGGTTTAGGGGTTTGGGGTTTGGGGTTTTGGGGTTTGGGGGTTAAGGTTTGGGGTTTAGGGTTTGGGGTTTAGGGGTTGGGGTTTAGGGGTTGGGGTTTAGGGTTTAGGGTTTAGGGTTTAGGGTTTAGGGTTTAGGGTTTAGGGTTTAGGGTTTAGGGTTAGGGTTTAGGGTTTAGGGTTTAAGGTTTAGGGTTTAGGGTTTAGGGTTTAGGGTTTAGGGTTTAGGGTTTAGGGTTTAGGGTTTAGGGTTTAGGGTTTAGGGTTTAGGGTTTAGGGTTTAGGGTTTAGGGTTTAGGGTTTAGGGTTTAGGGTTTAGGGTTTAGGTTTAGGGTTTTGGGCTTTAGGGTTTTTGGGTTTTGGGGTTTGGGGTTTAGGGTTTAGGGTTTAGGGTTTAGGGTTTTGGGGTTTTGGGGT
>JAFEMH010006865.1:2500-7500 GCA_022495995.1 Adenophora triphylla var. japonica | reverse complement strand
GTTTAGGGTTTAGGGTTTAGGGTTTAGGGTTTAGGGTTTAGGGTTTAGGGTTTAGGGTTTAGGGTTTAGGGTTTAGGGTTTAGGGTTTAGGGTTTAGGGTTTAGGGTTTAGGGTTTAGGGTTTAGGGTTTAGGGTTTAGGGTTTAGGGTTTAGGGTTTAGGGTTTAGGGTTTAGGGTTTAGGGTTTAGGGTTTAGGGTTTAGGGTTTAGGGTTTAGGGTTTAGGGTTTAGGGTTTAGGGTTTAGGGTTTAGGGTTTAGGGTTTAGGGTTTAGGGTTTAGGGTTTAGGGTTTAGGGTTTAGGGTTTAGGGTTTAGGGTTTAGGGTTTAGGGTTTAGGGTTTAGGGTTTAGGGTTTAGGGTTTAGGGTTTAGGGTTTAGGGTTTAGGGTTTAGGGTTTAGGGTTTAGGGTTTAGGGTTTAGGGTTTAGGGTTTAGGGTTTAGGGTTTAGGGTTTAGGGTTTAGGGTTTAGGGTTTAGGGTTTAGGGTTTAGGGTTTAGGGTTTAGGGTTTAGGGTTTAGGGTTTAGGGTTTAGGGTTTAGGGTTTAGGGTTTAGGGTTTAGGGTTTAGGGTTTAGGGTTTAGGGTTTAGGGTTTAGGGTTTAGGGTTTAGGGTTTAGGGTTTAGGGTTTAGGGTTTAGGGTTTAGGGTTTAGGGTTTAGGGTTTAGGGTTTAGGGTTTAGGGTTTAGGGTTTAGGGTTTAGGGTTTAGGGTTTAGGGTTTAGGGTTTAGGGTTTAGGGTTTAGGGTTTAGGGTTTAGGGTTTAGGGTTTAGGGTTTAGGGTTTAGGGTTTAGGGTTTAGGGTTTAGGGTTTAGGGTTTAGGGTTTAGGGTTTAGGGTTTAGGGTTTAGGGTTTAGGGTTTAGGGTTTAGGGTTTAGGGTTTAGGGTTTAGGGTTTAGGGTTTAGGGTTTAGGGTTTAGGGTTTAGGGTTTAGGGTTTAGGGTTTAGGGTTTAGGGTTTAGGGTTTAGGGTTTAGGGTTTAGGGTTTAGGGTTTAGGGTTTAGGGTTTAGGGTTTAGGGTTTAGGGTTTAGGGTTTAGGGTTTAGGGTTTAGGGTTTAGGGTTTAGGGTTTAGGGTTTAGGGTTTAGGGTTTAGGGTTTAGGGTTTAGGGTTTAGGGTTTAGGGTTTAGGGTTTAGGGTTTAGGGTTTAGGGTTTAGGGTTTAGGGTTTAGGGTTTAGGGTTTAGGGTTTAGGGTTTAGGGTTTAGGGTTTAGGGTTTAGGGTTTAGGGTTTAGGGTTTAGGGTTTAGGGTTTAGGGTTTAGGGTTTAGGGTTTAGGGTTTAGGGTTTAGGGTTTAGGGTTTAGGGTTTAGGGTTTAGGGTTTAGGGTTTAGGGTTTAGGGTTTAGGGTTTAGGGTTTAGGGTTTAGGGTTTAGGGTTTAGGGTTTAGGGTTTAGGGTTTAGGGTTTAGGGTTTAGGGTTTAGGGTTTAGGGTTTAGGGTTTAGGGTTTAGGGTTTAGGGTTTAGGGTTTAGGGTTTAGGGTTTAGGGTTTAGGGTTTAGGGTTTAGGGTTTAGGGTTTAGGGTTTAGGGTTTAGGGTTTAGGGTTTAGGGTTTAGGGTTTAGGGTTTAGGGTTTAGGGTTTAGGGTTTAGGGTTTAGGGTTTAGGGTTTAGGGTTTAGGGTTTAGGGTTTAGGGTTTAGGGTTTAGGGTTTAGGGTTTAGGGTTTAGGGTTTAGGGTTTAGGGTTTAGGGTTTAGGGTTTAGGGTTTAGGGTTTAGGGTTTAGGGTTTAGGGTTTAGGGTTTAGGGTTTAGGGTTTAGGGTTTAGGGTTTAGGGTTTAGGGTTTAGGGTTTAGGGTTTAGGGTTTAGGGTTTAGGGTTTAGGGTTTAGGGTTTAGGGTTTAGGGTTTAGGGTTTAGGGTTTAGGGTTTAGGGTTTAGGGTTTAGGGTTTAGGGTTTAGGGTTTAGGGTTTAGGGTTTAGGGTTTAGGGTTTAGGGTTTAGGGTTTAGGGTTTAGGGTTTAGGGTTTAGGGTTTAGGGTTTAGGGTTTAGGGTTTAGGGTTTAGGGTTTAGGGTTTAGGGTTTAGGGTTTAGGGTTTAGGGTTTAGGGTTTAGGGTTTAGGGTTTAGGGTTTAGGGTTTAGGGTTTAGGGTTTAGGGTTTAGGGTTTAGGGTTTAGGGTTTAGGGTTTAGGGTTTAGGGTTTAGGGTTTAGGGTTTAGGGTTTAGGGTTTAGGGTTTAGGGTTTAGGGTTTAGGGTTTAGGGTTTAGGGTTTAGGGTTTAGGGTTTAGGGTTTAGGGTTTAGGGTTTAGGGTTTAGGGTTTAGGGTTTAGGGTTTAGGGTTTAGGGTTTAGGGTTTAGGGTTTAGGGTTTAGGGTTTAGGGTTTAGGGTTTAGGGTTTAGGGTTTAGGGTTTAGGGTTTAGGGTTTAGGGTTTAGGGTTTAGGGTTTAGGGTTTAGGGTTTAGGGTTTAGGGTTTAGGGTTTAGGGTTTAGGGTTTAGGGTTTAGGGTTTAGGGTTTAGGGTTTAGGGTTTAGGGTTTAGGGTTTAGGGTTTAGGGTTTAGGGTTTAGGGTTTAGGGTTTAGGGTTTAGGGTTTAGGGTTTAGGGTTTAGGGTTTAGGGTTTAGGGTTTAGGGTTTAGGGTTTAGGGTTTAGGGTTTAGGGTTTAGGGTTTAGGGTTTAGGGTTTAGGGTTTAGGGTTTAGGGTTTAGGGTTTAGGGTTTAGGGTTTAGGGTTTAGGGTTTAGGGTTTAGGGTTTAGGGTTTAGGGTTTAGGGTTTAGGGTTTAGGGTTTAGGGTTTAGGGTTTAGGGTTTAGGGTTTAGGGTTTAGGGTTTAGGGTTTAGGGTTTAGGGTTTAGGGTTTAGGGTTTAGGGTTTAGGGTTTAGGGTTTAGGGTTTAGGGTTTAGGGTTTAGGGTTTAGGGTTTAGGGTTTAGGGTTTAGGGTTTAGGGTTTAGGGTTTAGGGTTTAGGGTTTAGGGTTTAGGGTTTAGGGTTTAGGGTTTAGGGTTTAGGGTTTAGGGTTTAGGGTTTAGGGTTTAGGGTTTAGGGTTTAGGGTTTAGGGTTTAGGGTTTAGGGTTTAGGGTTTAGGGTTTAGGGTTTAGGGTTTAGGGTTTAGGGTTTAGGGTTTAGGGTTTAGGGTTTAGGGTTTAGGGTTTAGGGTTTAGGGTTTAGGGTTTAGGGTTTAGGGTTTAGGGTTTAGGGTTTAGGGTTTAGGGTTTAGGGTTTAGGGTTTAGGGTTTAGGGTTTAGGGTTTAGGGTTTAGGGTTTAGGGTTTAGGGTTTAGGGTTTAGGGTTTAGGGTTTAGGGTTTAGGGTTTAGGGTTTAGGGTTTAGGGTTTAGGGTTTAGGGTTTAGGGTTTAGGGTTTAGGGTTTAGGGTTTAGGGTTTAGGGTTTAGGGTTTAGGGTTTAGGGTTTAGGGTTTAGGGTTTAGGGTTTAGGGTTTAGGGTTTAGGGTTTAGGGTTTAGGGTTTAGGGTTTAGGGTTTAGGGTTTAGGGTTTAGGGTTTAGGGTTTAGGGTTTAGGGTTTAGGGTTTAGGGTTTAGGGTTTAGGGTTTAGGGTTTAGGGTTTAGGGTTTAGGGTTTAGGGTTTAGGGTTTAGGGTTTAGGGTTTAGGGTTTAGGGTTTAGGGTTTAGGGTTTAGGGTTTAGGGTTTAGGGTTTAGGGTTTAGGGTTTAGGGTTTAGGGTTTAGGGTTTAGGGTTTAGGGTTTAGGGTTTAGGGTTTAGGGTTTAGGGTTTAGGGTTTAGGGTTTAGGGTTTAGGGTTTAGGGTTTAGGGTTTAGGGTTTAGGGTTTAGGGTTTAGGGTTTAGGGTTTAGGGTTTAGGGTTTAGGGTTTAGGGTTTAGGGTTTAGGGTTTAGGGTTTAGGGTTTAGGGTTTAGGGTTTAGGGTTTAGGGTTTAGGGTTTAGGGTTTAGGGTTTAGGGTTTAGGGTTTAGGGTTTAGGGTTTAGGGTTTAGGGTTTAGGGTTTAGGGTTTAGGGTTTAGGGTTTAGGGTTTAGGGTTTAGGGTTTAGGGTTTAGGGTTTAGGGTTTAGGGTTTAGGGTTTAGGGTTTAGGGTTTAGGGTTTAGGGTTTAGGGTTTAGGGTTTAGGGTTTAGGGTTTAGGGTTTAGGGTTTAGGGTTTAGGGTTTAGGGTTTAGGGTTTAGGGTTTAGGGTTTAGGGTTTAGGGTTTAGGGTTTAGGGTTTAGGGTTTAGGGTTTAGGGTTTAGGGTTTAGGGTTTAGGGTTTAGGGTTTAGGGTTTAGGGTTTAGGGTTTAGGGTTTAGGGTTTAGGGTTTAGGGTTTAGGGTTTAGGGTTTAGGGTTTAGGGTTTAGGGTTTAGGGTTTAGGGTTTAGGGTTTAGGGTTTAGGGTTTAGGGTTTAGGGTTTAGGGTTTAGGGTTTAGGGTTTAGGGTTTAGGGTTTAGGGTTTAGGGTTTAGGGTTTAGGGTTTAGGGTTTAGGGTTTAGGGTTTAGGGTTTAGGGTTTAGGGTTTAGGGTTTAGGGTTTAGGGTTTAGGGTTTAGGGTTTAGGGTTTAGGGTTTAGGGTTTAGGGTTTAGGGTTTAGGGTTTAGGGTTTAGGGTTTAGGGTTTAGGGTTTAGGGTTTAGGGTTTAGGGTTTAGGGTTTAGGGTTTAGGGTTTAGGGTTTAGGGTTTAGGGTTTAGGGTTTAGGGTTTAGGGTTTAGGGTTTAGGGTTTAGGGTTTAGGGTTTAGGGTTTAGGGTTTAGGGTTTAGGGTTTAGGGTTTAGGAGTTTAGGGTTTAGGGTTTAGGGTTTAGGGTTTAGGGTTTAGGGTTTAGGGTTTAGGGTTTAGGGTTTAGGGTTTAGGGTTTAGGGTTTAGGGTTTAGGGTTTAGGGTTTAGGGTTTAGGGTTTAGGGTTTAGGGTTTAGGGTTTAGGGTTTAGGGTTTAGGGTTTAGGGTTTAGGGTTTAGGGTTTAGGGTTTAGGGTTTAGGGTTTAGGGTTTAGGGTTTAGGGTTTAGGGTTTAGGGTTTAGGGTTTAGGGTTTAGGGTTTAGGGTTTAGGGTTTAGGGTTTAGGGTTTAGGGTTTAGGGTTTAGGGTTTAGGGTTTAGGGTTTAGGGTTTAGGG
>JAFEMH010006864.1:0-109988 GCA_022495995.1 Adenophora triphylla var. japonica | reverse complement strand
CTTCGACCGAACGGCAATGACCGTGTACGCATGTCCCCCATGGAGTGGTGAAGGCGTCTTGGCTTGATCCTCCTCGGCCATTTTGTCCCAGTTGTATCCAGCGAACCCGTCCACGAAGGACTTTACTTCGAAATTTGCCGTGGTGTCGACCGGCATGTCGATGTTAGGCAATGGGAAATCATCACAAGGGTGGCCTTGTTGAGATCCCAGGGAAATCTACACGGCAGATCCCGACCTTTCCGTTGGCCTTGGCGACCGTCACGATGTTGGAGAGCCAAATCGGGTACTTTCAATCACTACGATGAAACCAACTCGGAGCATTTTCTCAATTTCTTCTTTTACTTGCAAGGACACACTGCGGCTTGATCTTGCGCGGACTTACGTTTGGCAGGCTTGGATTCGGGATCCAGGGAATTACGTGCTCCACGATTGAGGATCGAGTCTGGCATGTCTGGATATGACCAGGCGAACACGTCAACATACTCCCGGAGGAGGCTTATCGGGGCTTCTTTTTTTGCATCGGCTGAAGAAAGCGCCCGCTTGTGTCTCTTTAGGCTCTTGCACCGACCCCGAGTTCACTTTGGTCGTAACCTCTTCGGCGGACTTGGGCCGGTTGTCCTCTTGGTCAACTACTGCGCTCGAGAACTTCTTTAATGTATTGTTCGTTTAATGTGTACGCTTCTTTATCAATTGAATTATTAACGTCTTTTAAGTTGTTTGTTAACTTATCGGTTGTTAAAGTGGCAATGAGAGGATACTCGAAAGGTCGGACTTTTTCATTAAACAAGAACGGGAATACATGATTGGCTACAACATTATAGTCCTCCGGCGTATGGCCATTGGATGACTCGCAAGGGCCGGACTCGACAAGGAGCGGCTCGAAGGGTTTGAGACCGGGTTTAGGGAGATGTGGGTGCGGGCCCCGCTTGTCTTCCAGGTGCCCGGCTTGCCCTTGGTCGGTGAAAGTTACCCAATTCTTGATGGCATTCTTGGATGCTTGATGAGGGTGCGAGATCGAAGGCAGCCTGTGTCCCAATCATGGCAATCATGTTGTTGTCGGAGCCCAGTCGATCAAGTTTGGCAACTCCATGACTTCTTGAAAAGACTACGTAGATTTGGTCCGCCGAGAGCGTCTTATGAATTAGGTTCCTTACGCTTTGGACTTACCGTCTCGAATGTGGCCTCGGCGGGTGATCCGAACAATTTGCTTCCCATGGAGAGTACCTTGAGTTGCTCCTCCAAGTCCGGGATTCCTTTGAATGTGTACTCATCTTTGGTGTGGTGGCGGTTGGTCCAGTAGAGCCGTGATGTCGAGGAACGCTCCCCTTATCGGATTAGCTTTGAGTCCTGCGAAACGCTTGAGGTCTGTGCTAAATTTGTTTCATTCTTCTGTAGTCTCCGTACTAACTATCTACGCTTCTTTCTCATCTTAAATCGGTTCAACTGTCGGTCCCCTCGATTCTGCTTTATCGGTTCCATTGTCGGTCCCCTCGGATTCTGGCAATCGGTTCAGTTGTCGGTCCCCTCGGTTCTGCTTTGGTTCCACTTGTCGGTCCCCTCGGTTCTGTCTTTGGTTCCCTTGGTGAAGTAATGAGCGAGGTCAAAGTTGTAAGGTCGGAGGTGGGTGTGCCGTCGGAGGTTCCCCTTTTGTGGGCAGCGCCTTGGTGCGGGCGAGCCTTTGTCTTCCTTGATGTCGTAGGTGTTGGCACGTAGCCAAGCCCTTGGACCGTGGTGTGGTCCTTGACTTCAATGACTTGGTGTTGGCCTTGCAGCCTTTTGTCGAGCCCAGTCCACGGGATGAAGTTCATGAGTTTCATCATCCTCATGGCGGAGGAATCGATCGTGAGGCAGTGGAAGGTCCACGTTGCATATTTGGATCTTGGAGGTCTCCAGAGTGAATCCAGTTAATGGCATGTCATCATTATGCTTGATTTCTAACACCGGAATGTCATTGGTGCTGGTCCCCTCGGTGGTGACGCTGTCGCCGTAGACTGTGGTTAGCTCGTTGCCTTGTATGAACCTGAGGCACTGATGAAGGGTGGATGCCACGCCATTGATCTCCCCGATGCGACCGAGGGCGCCCAGGATGGCTGTGAAAGTGATTGGAATGTCCAACACTTGGAATTCGGTGGGGATCACCCGCTTGCCAAACCAGATATTGAGAGTAACAACCCCGAGAACTGTACGGGAAGTAGAGTCATAGGCCTTGAGAGTGTGGACTGAAGGCTTCAGATCTGTGGGCTTGATGTCAAGAAGGTCCATCATCTTGGCGGGCAAGACATTCATTCCGGAACCTCCGTCTACCAACACGCGGGGAAGGCGACGCTCGTCCAGCTGGACTGTGATGTAGAGCGGCTCATGTGATCAGCCCCAAATTTTGGAAGGTCCAAATCTGTGAAGGTGATTATGTTGCCATAGTGGATGTTACCGATCATCTGAATGACTTCATCTGGGGTGGCGTCCACGGGGACCATGGTACGGGCCAGGCTTTCCTCTAGCTTGAGCTTGTGAGGATATGAAGAGGTGAGCAGAGACCAAAGGGAAATGTTCGCTGAGTGCGCTTGAGCCGAGTGAGGATCGGGTCTCTTTCAAGGAATTTGCGTCTTCGAGTGGCCGGATTGCACTCAGCCCGTCGGCTTTTTGGTGGCCTTAGGTGGTAATGCATGGATTTGACCCGATCGGGTTAGGACGGCGACATCAGGTTTGGTCCCTTGAATAGGCCGCTACGAGTTGAGCCATAGTTAGAGGTGGATTCCTCGTGGCGTAGGGCCGCTATGTCTTCCTCAACTCATTGATTGTGGATGAATTCCGGGAGCTTCGGCGCCTTGAGCGGATTTGTCCCAGGATGCGCTTGGATGCCTCTACGGGGAGGTAGCCTACGGTTTGACCTTGATTGTTCGAATGTCGGTCTTGCACAGCAGTGGTTGCCCGAATCGAGCCGTGCGTTGTCCCTCCGGGGGAGGTTGGAGAGTTCTCGGCTCAAGCGAACGGTCTCCTTGATCTCTTCACGGTATATCGCGTTCCTTTCCTTCTTCTTGAGCATACTCAGGGCATTCTCGAGGTTGGGTGCAGCGATACTCATGGTTTGCTAGTTTTCCTCAGCTCTGGGCCCGATCGACCTTCTTGCGGCGGAGCTGCGTCGAGAAGTGAGTGCTGCGTTTCTTCCTACGTGAGAATAGCAGTGCTTCTTTGAGCTGCTGTGCGGCAGTCTAGGTAAACCTCCATCGGGGAGAGTTTTCTCCTTTGCTTTATCTCGAGTGGCGGGTATGTCGGAAGGTGAGTATACGGCTTCCCGAACATACGCCCATGTATTTGGTTGCCGCCCAGTTTGATCGTTTACGTAGCGAATGCCGTAGGCGTGGAATTTCCACGAGTAGTTGCTCGAGACGAATTTCCATCCTCCTCTTATTTTTAAATAGACCTTCCTCCCCGAGTTGGCCTTTCAATTTAAGTGCGGAAATGATCCGTTCCCATCCTCCCAGGACCGCGGGAGTCCGGTTTTGTTGACTTCATGCTAGGCTTGGAAGAGAATGGTTTCATCGTCTTCGTCGTCGCTTTCACAGAGAACTTGCTTTCCAGGGGAAGGTAGCGGCGGGATTCTTTCGTTGTGACGTTCCATCTCCTAGGTCATCGGGACCGTTGACCACCCTACACGGCAGAGGGGGTTGGATGAGAAGAGACGGTAGTCGGGGAAGTTGCCGTGGCAAAGCTCTTGAGGTCGAACCGGTCTAGAGTGGCCTCTAGCTTTGTCCGAAGACGCCCAGTGACACTTTAAGGGCTTGGTCCATGTAGGTCTTTCGAGCTTGGTCTTCGTCCCAAAGAACGACTTTCTTGACGGCTAGTTCCGTGAGGGCTTTCCTCGCGAGAGCTAAGCGATCTCCGTAGGTGCGCACCAGTACGGCTAGTGTCCGTAACCGTGATTACATTCAAATCGCCGAATGGCGGGAACACTTGGATTACGTTGACGAAGGAAGTCGGGCCAGGACATTCCATGCGGCCTTCCTTGATCTCGGTTACCAAGAAGTTTGCCCATATCTCGCTTGATTGACCCACGCGGGGTGTTGAATTCTGTGTTGACGGTCTCGTGATCTCGCTCGATCGCCAAGTCTATCGAGCTAGCAAATGATCGGCGCGGGATGTACGAATAAGAGATTTGACGTGGGAGCAGCAGTGAAGCTGGAGCATGTTGATCTTTGAGGTGGTCATTTCCTATGTAGGGAAGCGACTCGCCTTGCGGGGGAAGACTTTCGCGAGATACTTTGGGGTGGGCCGGAAGCGTTCCCGAGGTTGATCTGACTCGTAGCAGGGTAAGGAGCTTGGTCTCCTTCGCTGTTGCCCTTTGCCTTGGCGGCACTTGAGGGTATAAGCTTGACTGATGGCAAGGGCCGGTTTCCACTGGGGCTGGTACTCGGAAGTAGTGAGCTTGACAATTTCCATGGTTTTGGAACCTTGGTCGTAGGTGACCTGATCGGAAGGAGTTCCATCCTCAAAACTGAGCATGTGAATGCAGAGGTACGCTGCGGTGCCGCGTCCTCGACTCCGGAGAGTCCAGGACTCATCATCATCGACGGTTCAATCCAAACGTAGGGACGTGTGCGTCCGGTTGCGTTGTTGGAGTGACTAGAAAACATCATGCTCTTCGTTGGAGAAGAGAGGGTGCGCGGGTAGTTCCTCGTGGAGGACATCATACAACTTCCATGCATTCATCACGAGAATGGCGGTGCTTATTGACCTTTATCACAAAGATCTCTTTGCACGGCGGGGAGCAGAGTTGGTTTGGAGAATGCCGACGAAATCTCCGGTGGAGGCGGGGGGTTTATGTGCCCGCATCATGGCGATATTCGACGTTTCCTTCCATACGCCTCCAAATGTTTGAAACGACAGGTTGAACTTGATGTATCGGATGCGCAGTGGTCTGCCTGCTCAGTACGTTTACATAGTTAGCATCTCAGGACTACGAGGGATTCGATGAGATTTGCCCACCGTAGTCCCTTGGTTGATTTGAAGGAGGTAACCACGGTGCACGAGTGCGGACATGTAGCAGCTCTTGTCTCGGCTTCATTTCCTATGAGGAAACTATCCCTCGGATGACTTCGAGAATCTCCAGCCGGTTAATGAACTTAACTGGCTGGTGGAGAGTGGAAGCTATGGCTTTCATGTGGTGTAGCCAAGGGCGTCCTAAAAGAGGCGTGAACTCGGATGGGATGTCCATCACATGGAATTTTGCTGGCACCATTTGGGTTTCGAACGAGTTCGAGTCACCGTCCCCGTGATGGGACGAGACAGCTTGTCGTAGGCCTTGATAGTCCGAGCCGACGGAACCGATGGCTTTCATTGATGCGGAGAGCTCGCATCATCTTGAGAGGGAGAACATTGACGGCTGACCCGTTGTCTACCAATACTCGGGGAGTGATATGGTGTTGAGCTTGAGGGTGATGTACGAGCTTCGTTGTGCCCCGAGGCATCTCTTGGTAAGTCTTCATCCACAGAACCGTGATCATCTTGCCGTACGATCGGAGTCCGTAGGTCTCGTCTCTATCCGTAGAAGGAGAGTCATCCACCATCCGTTTCCTGTCTTCCTCTTGCGAGGTAAAGCCTTTGCTTTGGAACCTCGGGAGTGTGTCGAGGTTGCTTGTGGCGGTTGCCGCCACTTGGTTAGCTACATTGATCGAGTGCGATTGCCAGGCCGACCTTGATCTTCCTTTACCGGTCCGGAGCTCGGAAGCCGGACAAATTGAATCTTGGGCGATCCGCGGAGGATTAGGCTTCGGCGCGATAAGATTACCAAGATCCGAGGTATTCCAGGTGTCCCGAGTCTGAATTCTGGTTTTCGTGAGACTTTTCGGCTTTCCCACCTACTGCATGCGCTCTAAGGCACGTGGCCGGGAGAGCAAGAGGGCGGCGGAGTACGGTGCGTAGTAGTCGAACCTCCGGAAGGTTCTCAAGTGTTCCTACTGCTTGGTGTCCCCGGCTTCGTATCTTTCTCTCGATTCTTTGTTGAGAGGATTTCTTCTTTTGTTTTCTCGGAGGATTGCTCCGGACGGTTTCTCGGGACTCGTACTCCCGGGCGGGCGGAGCGATCGCAAACATCGTAGCTAATGTGGACATTAGAGGAGGATCCCGGTGAAAAGGCGGGCCGGTTACGTGGCACTCTTCTTGGGCACCCACTCAATGGAATTCATTTGTTATTGTTCGAAAAGGGGTTCCAGCGTATTGGGCCCACGGGGCGCTCTAACTTGCCTTCTTCTATCAAGTTACGGATTTCGTATCGTAACCCCAAACGGTTGTCGAGTGGTATGGCCGTGATGCGATGGAAGGCACATTATTTGCTCTTGTCCGCATTGGCTACGGGAATTTTGGGTTTGTAATTGGCAACGGGCTTAAGGAGACCCTCCTTGATTAACCCTTCCGGCATCTTGCTCGGTGGTAAGTCCAACTTGTCGAGTGTACGGCGGGCGCCACGAGTAGAATTGTTGCTTTGCGGGGCCTGGGTTTTACATTTACCTGTTGTTGTCTACGATGGACGTAGTTGACAGACGTATCTTTCCACTCTTAGGGGGCGGTGCGGGATTGAATGCAGCTGATTAGAGCGGTATCTGTATGGGTGTCGGTAGCCAACTTTTCCTTGAGATCCTTCTCGAGCTGTGAGCCGGCATTGACCATGGCCGGAGATGCAGGAAGAAATTGTGGCCCGATGAGAGTTCGATGGACGGTCTTAAGCGGGACTTGAAGATCCGCATCTGTTCGTCTTTGGAGAGTGGCTCCATGATCTCGGAGAGTTTCCGGCTCCATCTCTTGTAGAATTCCCCAACACTTTCATCCGCTTTACGCTCGGTGGTGATTAAGTCCTCGCGACTTGTTTCCCACTCTAAGTTGGATGTCATGCCGGATTCCGGGAAGATGTTGCGATCTGTTCCCAGGTGTGGCGATCCGCGAGCTTGACCCTCGAAACCATCGTAACGCTGAACTTTTGAGCGTATCTTTGGAAGTGGTCGGCCATTTCTTTGGAGGGTTGCTCCTTTTGCTCTCATGCGAGAACGTAGGTGTCGACGTGCGTTTGAGACATTCGGTTCCGTCAAATCGGTCCATCTCGGCATTCGAACTTGGCGAGGAGGCGTGACCATTCCGGATACGTGGATTTGAGCGTTTCTGCTTTGAGCTGCTCATGGTGGCCTTGAGGTCTTTCATTTGCTCGACCATCCGAGGCTAAGGTTGGGTCCGGTGGTGGGCTTGTGAGGCTCGGCGCCGGGTGCTTTACCACGTGAGCGGTAGTGATTGGAGGTGGAAGGCTTGGTATGTGAGAATATACGGGGGCCTTTTACGAGGCTGTATCGGGGTTTGTCCCCGGTGTTTAGGGATTCGTGTATAGGCAGACGGGACGAACCGGGAGGGTATTGAGGAATATTGGCATCTGAGATGGTCAGCGGTGCGGCGGGTGATATTGAGTGATAGGAGTAGCCTTGGGGCGACCAAAAATGGCGGGGTTGCCACGAGAGGTGGCAACGTGGAGCCTAGGTCATTTGTTTCCTTGGTTGGAAGGCATCCGTAAGTTGGCGGGGGAGGAACTGATTGAAGGTTTGGTGAAGCGGTTTCGGGGAATCGTCATCCTCGACCGGGACAAAAGTACCGTCCCGGCGGGGATAGGCTGCTATACCACGCTCATTCGAAGTTGTACCACGAAATTCTGCGATCTTCTTTACGCCTCTTGTGAACCTCACAAGCCCGGATGGCTTCTTCCAATGTCATATACATTACCGGTGGCGGGGTCCTTCCCGTCACGATTTCTCGGTGAGCTAGACATGTCGGAAATTCTGGTGAGGAGCGAGGAACCGAGAAGAATCAGCCCAGCTGCCGTTACGGTGATCCTGGCAAGGCGCTGACCCGGAAATCTGAACCACTTTACGCTCATTGCGAGGAACGAAAGGAAGGGTTTAGAAGCTTCGGAAAAGGGGATTTGGCTCAAGGTTTTCGGAGCTTGTGCAATGTGCGATTACCGATTAATGTTTACTTAAAGCACGTTTTCTCGAGTCCTAATCGGTTGGAAAAGAGCGGGACTTCTTTTTCGCAACTAATCCTAGAGCTCCAATCAGTGGATCTCGTCACTACGCTTATAAGCCCCTCGTTTCCATTGTAGATCATCTTTCTCGGGACGGACTATCCGGCGAGGTCGATAAGGCAAGCGAGTTCCACGACAAAGGAAAAAGTGAACTTAAGGCTAGGCGATCACGCAAACTTTCAACGTGTGTGACGTACGGGCCACGGTCGAAGTCAACGTCCTTAAGTTAAGGCGGGGATCGTGCCAAAATTTGGGCATGACCTCTCTGACTCGCTTGTGCGAGAGACCTTAGCTTTTTAGCGTTGGCCAAGTTGTGGGCGGCACGATACATACGGCGGAGGTTTGGTGACACGGCGTCACATTGAACCTTCGGGTATATTTTTCGGCGAGCTCGCGTCAAAGTCAAGGCTGAAAAGCTCAAGACTTTGGGTCGGGAACGACCTTTGGTCTCAAACTCTCGAGCTTGACTCGGAGCGGGGCCCGGCGTGAAAAACATACACTTAGGCTTTATGACACGAGCTAAGCCAAAAACCAACCGGGGTCTTGGACAAAGTGTGACACAAAGAGTGCGTAGGCTTACACGGGCTAGGATGGGATGTTTGGGACGACCCCGTGCGCCCGAAAGGTGTACAGCGGACCAATCGGGGTGCAAGCGATAAGGCCATCCGGGTTAGGGGTTGTAGTGTGCGGTGTACCGAGGCAACAAGTGCACGTGAAGTGCGGTGTTAGAGGCGGCAAGTGCGCGTAGTGTGCGGTCACTAAAATTCCTTTCTTGAGTAAAAACAGAGATTTTTTCAGAATGTGTCTTAAAGAATTTATGATGCACAGTTCAAAAGACAGCATGGAAATCAAACATGAATGGGGATGCACAAACATGGTATGATTTTGAAAAGTTGACAATGTAATGCCTTTGAAACAAAAATCGTTCGAGGTTTAAAGGAACTCACACACACGAAAACAAGGAAGGGTAAACGAAAGTTTGACCCACGGAAGGCTTTTTTGAAAACAATGGTAGTTTTGAAAAAAGTATCTTTTTCCCAGCGGAGTCGCCAACTGAAATTACTCGGGATTTCGCGCGGACAGCGCGAAACGCGGTTGTCTTTCGCGGAGGGTTGGTGTCTGAGACCTCGCTTCATGGGAAGGAAAAAATGAGGAGTCGCCACGCGGTTTTTGTATTTTGAGCCCAAACGTTGAGAAACGGCTATTGTGAAAAGGTGTCATTTTTATTGGTAGCAAAAACTTAGGAAAAGGCTTTGAAAAAGGGAATCATTTTTATTGGCAGCAAAAACGAGTAAAAAGCTTTTTGTACCAGAGATTGTTAAGTTCGGAGGTCAAGTTACGTTTCGGGTAGAGTATTACGAGATCGCCCGAAACGCCTCGCATGACGAGTCTTTCTACCTTTCTCGAAATCGTGTGTGTGTGTGTGTGTGTGTGTGTCTTTTGAAATGGGGGCTTGAATGACAAGCTTAATCTTGGTTTGAATGACAAACGTTGATTAGGTGACGTTGTTTGAAAAGACGAGCGTTTGAATGACAAACGTCGGTTTGAGACAGAAACGAGCGTTTGCGTGGCAAACGTCGATTTTGAGTTTGAAATGAGCGTTTGCGTGGCAAACGTCGATTTTGAGTTTGAAAAGGAGTTCGAAGGTCAAACTCCGGTTCTTTGAACCGGGCGTGTCATTGTTAACGATTTTTACGGGAAAAATGCATTTTAAATGATTTTAAGTGTCAAATGGCGGCTTTTAGTTTGAAGATGAGCATTCGGAGGCCGAACGTCATTTCGCGCGTTTTGAAAGAGAGTTCGACGGACGAACTCCGGTTTTGAACCGGGCATTACATTGTTAACGATTTTTACGGGAAAAATGCGTATTAAATGATATGCGATCAACGAATCGGGTTGCGACTCGGACTTTGAAAAGTAAATACTATCACGATCCAAACGGGTCGGACTTTGTAAATGACAGTATTTAAAGTGCGGTATCAACGGAATCAAACGATCCGGATTCGTAAATGACGATCAACGAGGCCAAACGGCTCGGATTTGTAAATGACAGTCAACGAGGCCAAACGGCTCGGATTTGTAAATGACAGAAATTAAAATGACGATCGACGGATCGATCGATCCGGAATTGGTAAATGACAATAAAAGTAAACGGAACGGGGTCGGAACGCCGTTTAACCCGTGATTACTTCTCTTACGGAAAGAGAAGAGGATCGAGGGGCTAAAACGTATCGGACCCCGTTAGACGGAGGCGTCTACATTTCGATAATGACGTTCGAAACGGTTGTAGCGGCGCGCGTGCGAGACGGAACGAGAGATTTAGAGAGAGGGAGTTATACCTATGGCTAGGGTTGACTCCTTTGGCTCGGGAGGTGTGTACGGGACACGGAAAGTGATTCGAAAGGTTGTTTCGAAGTAGCGGGGGGCGTATTTGATCGAAATACGAAGGTTTCACGCAAATCGAGATGAAACGGGAGCTCGGAAGGGGTGAAAACTGCTTAGGCCGTGGGGGTGGTGATTTTTTGGAGTGAATTTTCGTCTCCTTTGCGTTTGACAGCAACTTCTATTAATAGGGTGAAAATTGTAGTAGGAGTCCGGACGGACTTGGACTGAATCTAGGGGGTTTTTGAGTATTTTGGAAATCTGGGGGACTTGCTGGCAATTTCAGGAAAAGTGCACAGGGAGTCCGGCCGGACTAGGCTTGCAAATCAGGGGTATTTTGGTCTTTTGGCCTTGATTTGTGATTGAAGGGTGACTAGAGGGAGGTGGCATGGCTGCCACGTGCCCTCTGAGTCACCAGCCTTATGGAAATTCGTTCCCCGGTCCCGGTTTTGTCCGTTTTTTAAAATAACAGTCCGGAAAATGTCCGAAACGCCCCCAGAAAGTGCCGAAAAATGCGTTTTTCAGGGAAAGTCGTGCTTTTACGTGAGATGACACGTGTTAAGTATGGTTCGGCGTCGGGATGCACGGGGCAGTCCCAAGACGTCTCGTTGGCACAGCAACGGGGAGTTTAACGAGTTCCGGTTAACCTGGAGCGGGTCAGTTAACGGATTTCGGTTAACTTTCTGACGGATTTGGACGATCCGGATTTGGGTACTTACAATAGTGTATAGGGTATAGTGTACAGTATATAGTGTATAGTATATAGGGTATAGGGTATAGGGTATAGTGTATAGGGTATTGTGTATAGGGTATAGGGTATAGGGTATAGGGTATAGGGTATAGTGTATAGGGTATAGGGTATAGGGTATAGGGTATAGGGTATAGGGTATAGGGTATAGGGTATAAGGTATAGGGTATAGGGTTTAGGATATAGGGTATAGGGTATAGTGTATAGGGTATAGGGTATAGGGTATAGTGTATAGGGTATAGGGTATAGTGTATAGTGTATAGGGTATAGTGTATAGGGTATAGTGTATAGGGTATAGGGTATAGGGTATAGGGTATAGGGTATAGGGTATAGTGTATAGGGTATAGTGTATAGGGTATAGGGTATAGTGTATAGGGTATATGGTATAGGGTATAGGGTATAGGGTATAGGGTATAGGGTATAGTGTATAGGGTTTAGGGTATAGTGTATAGGGTATAGTGTATAGGGTATAGTGTATAGGGTATAGTGTATAGGGTATAGTGTATAGGGTGTAGGATATAGTGTATAGGGTATAGGGTATATGGTATATTGTATAGGGTATAGGGTATAAGGTATAGTGTATAGGGTATAGGGTATAGTGTATAGGGTATAGTGTATAGGGTATAGTGTATAGGGTATAGGGTATAGGGTATAGGGTTTAGGGTATAGGGTATAGGATATAGGGTATAGTGTATAGGGTATAGTGTATAGTGTATAGTGTATAGGGTATAGGGTATAGTGTATATGGTATAGTGTATAGGGTATAGGGTATAGTGTATAGTGTATAGGGTATAGTGCATAGTGTATAGTATATAGGGTATAGTGTATATGGTATAGGGTATAGGGTATAGGGTATAGTGTATAGGGTATAGTGTATATTGTATAGTGTATAGGGTATAGTGTATAGGGTATATGGTATAGGGTATAGGGTATAGTGTATAGTGTATAGGGTATAGTGTATAGTGTATAGGGTATAGTGTATAGTGTATAGTGTATAGGGTATAGTGTATAGTGTATAGGGTATAGGGTATAGGGTATAGTGTATAGGGTATAGTGTATAGGGTATAGTGTATAGTGTATAGGGTATAGTGTATAGGGTATAGGGTATAGGGTATAGTGTATAGTGTATAGGGTATAGTGTATAGTGTATAGGGTATAGTGTATAGTGTATAGGGTATAGTGTATAGTGTATAGTGTATAGTGTATAGTGTATAGGGTATAGGGTATAGTGTATAGGGTATATGGTATAGGGTATAGGGTATAGGGTATTGTGTATAGGATATAGTGTATAGGGTATAAGGTATAGTGTATAGTGTATAGGGTATAGGGTATAGAATATAGTGTATATGGTATAGGGTATAGGGTATAGTGTATAGGGTATAGTGTATAGGGTATAGTGTATAGAGTATAGTGTATAGGGTATATGGTATAGGGTATAGTGTATAGTGTATAGGGTATAGTGTATAGGGTATAGGGTATAGTGCATAGTGTATAGTGTATAGGGTATAGTGTATAGGGTATAGTGTATAGTGTATAGGGTATAGGGTATATGGTATAGGGTATAGGGTATAGCGTATAGGGTATAGGGTATAATGTATAGGGTATAGTGTATAGTGTATAGGGTATATGGTATAATAAAAAGAATGATATTTTTTAAATTAAAATTAATAAATATTTATGATTTATTTATTTTTTCAAAAATAATATTTATTGACTCATATTTATTTTTTTGATAGTAATTTAAAATAATTTTCATGTTTTATATAATTATAAAGAATGATATTTATTAAATTAAAATTAATAAATATTTATGATTTATTTATTTTTTCAAAAATAATATTTATTGACTCATATTTATTTTTTTGATAATAATTTAAAATAATTTTCATGTTTAAAGAATTATATTTATTCAATTAAAATTAATAAATATTTATGATTTATTTATTTTTTCAAAAATAATATTTATTGACTCATATTTATTTTTTCGATAGTAATTTAAAATAATTTTCATGTTATATATAATATAAATAATGATTTTTATTAATGATATTTATTAATTATAGCGGCGGAAATTTCCGTCGCTGAGGTTAATTAAACCAGCGGCGGAAATTTCCGTCGGTGGTACATGCCACGTCATCAATCCATGTGAACGTAATGTCTAGCGGCGGAATATTCCGTCGCTGAAGTAAAATATAAATAAAAAAATTTCGCCCTAAATTCATTACAGTCTCTAAACACTCTCTCTCTCTCTCTTCCCGCTTTCTCTTTCTTCCCCACCGCGACCGTCGAGCTCTCTCTTCTTCCATCACCGTTTGCCGCCGTCTCCTCATCACCGGCATCTCTCATCGTCGTCGCCTGTCTAGCCGTTGCCTCACTGCCGTCGCCTCACCGCCGTCTACTGCTCGTCTTCTCCTTCCTTCGTTCGTTCTTCAAGCTCCATCCTCCGTCTCTCTTCCTAATCGCCATTGACAAGAAACAGTACGTTTTCTCCCTCTCATTTCTTGAAATTCAGCCTCTTATTTGATTGAAACTCCTAATTTGAACGGTATTTGTAAATCAAATTGGTAATCTTCGTTTGCTCGTCTCCTCATTTTTTTTTAATGTGTCTGTTTTGGTGATGCTTTTTTGTTGTGAATTTTATTTATTCCTAAATATTTTTAATTTGATTTTTCTTGTCCATAATTTGAATTATCCATATCCCCATTACCCCTATAAGAAACCCTCACTAGCTATGTTTCACTGTGTTTTTGTCACTGTTTTTTGGCACGGTTGATTTTGCCGTGCAAAGGTTCGGGATTGCCGAAGACATGCCTCTTGGGTTTGATTGCTTGTGCTCCTGTGATTACTCAATATCCATCTCTATTATTTTTTATGCGTATGCTGCTTGATAAGTATTCGTTTTATAATTCATCACAAAAATGAAGTCTTGGAAGCAAAATAGTTGCCTTGCTTTTCTAGCCGCTATTTCACAATTCCAAATTGACTGCTGTACTTTTTTGGTTCATTTTATGGTTCGGAAATGAAATTTTAGGGCTTATACTGTTTGTTAAGGTATGATCAGTATGGAACTATGGATAGGGCAGTTCTTAGTCTTTTTATTGGTGAAGTTTATATATTTTTGGGATTTGAGGGGTATTTGCGTATGAGTGTGTGTCTTGGCGTGGGTAAGAATATTTCCTGATTGCATATTGAAGGAAGCTAGAGTTCGAGATGCTTTATTCCTTTAGACCTGAAAACTGGTGATGCTTATGAACACTTAAATTTGAATTGGTGATAGTTCTTATATGAATTTATGAAGTATCCCATAGCCAAAACTCATATGATGTTATCTTTCCCAAATGATAACATCATATGAGTTTTGGTATTAGTGAGTATAAACTGCACAACACCAGTAGTTAGGAGAAAGGCTGGGTTGAGCTGTATGGAGGGGAGGGATACATGTATACATTAAAAATAACATAGAGATTCATGAGGACCTCATGGAATATAATGATAGGGTTTTAGATCCCATTTTGGGGCGATTGACGGCATCGCGGACGGTGATTATGTCGCCTACGTTTGAGCACCTGATATCAATCCTGGCACCCTAGATGCACCTTATATGAAACAAACTAGGATACGGTTTAAGCATATGCGTGTCGCGTAAATAAGTAAACCTTGACATTTAAGGTGTAGTACACGAAATCATAAAATGTGCTTTGAGAACCATAGCGAGAATAAAGAGTATCTATAGAAAATCACAAAAATAATTGATAAAGAGCTAAAGAAAAAATGAATAATGCGTAATCTAAATGGTGGTAATAATCAATTTAGTTATACCGAATCAGAAAAGATAAAAAGAAAACGATATGTTAGTAATATTAACGAATAGAAGAAAACATATGCCACTATAAAGAAAACGATAAATAACCGTACTCATAATCAAATATGTAACATGTTATATTTAGTAAACATAACATGTTACATATTTAGTAAACATAACATGTTACGTATGCAACAATTAGATAAGTTACTAAATATCTAATTTTGAAGTCTTTTAAAGTCAAAGGGGGAGGAAGGGGGGTGAATGTCTCAATAAAGTAACATATTCAACTGCACACTAGCTTAGTGGTTCTAGATCCCATTTTGGGGCGATTGACGGCATCGCGGACGGTGATGTATATCGCCTACGTTTGAGCGCCTGATATCAATCCTGGCACCCTAGATGCACCTTACGGTATTGTGGTTGGTGGTTAACATCTTAAAATATAAATAAGATGAGAGCCTTTCTCACCCACAGCTATCAAAATCCGTCCATCGTTGATCAAGAAAGATAGAGCAAATAAGTTCTCCACTGTTTGAGCAAAGGATTTTCTGTTTAATTAGAGTTTTTCCAGTTTCACTGTCCTCTTCTCTCTAAGGATCTCAAACATCACAACCATGTTTGTGACAGTGCATGTTTTACTCTTCACTGGTGTTATACAGTCACAAGTAAAAACAAGGTAACAGTATAACACTAGTGAAGAGAAAACATAACTTTCCTCCAATTTTTTCAATCTCCACCTTCCATTTACTCAAGATTCTGATTGCAGAATCTTCCTCATGAGCTTGAAAGTTGGCGGTGTTTCCCTCAATCTCACGGTTGCTTTGCATTCGAATGCGAACAAACCATGAGATTGAGGGCAACACCGCCAGCTTTCAAGCTCATGAGGAAGATTCTGTAATCAGAATCTTGAGTAAATGGAAGGTGGAGATTGAAAAAATTGGAGGAAAGATTATTTTCTCTTCAGCGGTGTTATCTTTGTTACCTTGTTTTTACTTGTGACCGTATAACACCAGTGAAGAGTAAAGCAGCACCGTCACAAACATGGCTGTTATGTTTGAGATCCTTAGAGAAGGAGCGATGGCTGAAAAAATCTTATTAAGCAGAAAATCCTTTGCTCAAACAGTCGAGAACTTGTTTGCTCTGTCTTTCTTGGTCTAAGATGAGATAGGGTTTTGATAGTTGTGGATCAGAACGACTCTCATTTTGTTTATAAATGTTAATTTAATTCATCATTGTAAAATTATATATTTTACAACAAAGAATTAAATATTAATATTTAAAATTATTCACAATAGTAATAATTTAGGTCTATTCAAAAGCCGAAATTTCTTTATTTTCGATTTTAAAGCAACTAGACAAAGTGATATTTGCATTTCATATAATCGTGCATTTCGGGATGGGATAGGTTTATCAAACAGGCACTTAAAGGATAGAGTAGGTGGTTAGGTAGGGACACCATTATCCTTTAGTTTAGTTTGAACTAGAGCTCAAGATTTGTTGATACTAAGAAGCCAACCCCAATTCTAAACCTAATTTTAAATATTAACAATTTACAATTATTCACAATATTAATAGGTAAAAAATCCCAGCAGCCCCAATTTAAGGCAGCATGGAGCATTACAATGGAGAAATTGTTTCCCGAGAGTATCAATTTCAACAAGACATTCTTGAACTCTCGCGCTTTCACCAAAAACAACACTGGAAACTTATTGACAGGAGGTATAGCATGCCATGCATCTGGTCTTTAAAAGATTGGAAGATTGATTGGGATCTTCTCTGAGCTGCTTCGTGCTTTTGGGATTCGGAGTGACATGTGTTCACCCTATCGTACAACGATCTGATGCCAACGATGGAGGATTTTCGAGCAGCGGCGGTGTGGGTGAGTCGAGGGCGTGGCATTT
Source organism: Adenophora triphylla var. japonica (assembly GCA_022495995.1). NCBI lineage: Eukaryota > Viridiplantae > Streptophyta > Magnoliopsida > Asterales > Campanulaceae > Adenophora > Adenophora triphylla. The sequence continues at coordinate 93,096 of JAFEMH010006864.1, read as the reverse complement.
CCTCGAGACGGACGATCGATTCTGGAGCAACTACACGAATTCTTGGGATTATCGCGGAGGCGGGTATCGGGCATTGTCGTTGACGATAGGTTCATTGACTTGACTCATATAGACAGATTGAGTCGGACCAACCCCGGACTATTTGATCTATCCACTTCCTTAGATATATTCATGTTGCTCATTAAATGCACGCACTACTTGCGGCTACATCGGAGTGTGTCCGGCTACGTTGTTAGAGATCATCGGGCGGCTAAGAGGTGATCGAGGAGTTGACATCCGGCATATTCAATACGGACGAGGAGCGATGGACATCATTCCACTTTGTTGCTAGCGGAGACATACCACGACATTGATAGATTAGCCGGAGGATCCGAGTACATGGGTTCGAGCGGCCCAGTTACTATCATTGTGGGCTGTATGAGAGATTGCGCTTGATCTCGCCACTGCCCGGAGGGCGAGACGGCATTACCTTGGGTGGCTGGACGGCGCGGGATATTGAGGGATGCCGCTGCGAGAGTTGGCATAGGAGGTTGGCCTTGGCCCGATATGAGACCGCAAACTGTACTATTGGATTCGGCATGGGGATTGCGGACTATGAGAGATATTCGGGACGGGTCGGTGATTGTCCGACTTAGGGACTACATGTATCATCCTTTTGCATTCCATCTCTAGTGAGCGAGACAGTACGGATACCGCGGCGGACCATTCGGACTTTGAGAGAGCGATTGACGACTAATACCATGCCGATGATTATGGTGAGCCTCGAGACTACACATTTCTTTGGCAGAGCATTTCTAGATGGATTTCTTCCGATACGACCACTACTCCGTCGGACTAGAGGTAGCACATTTCGACCACCGAGTATACGATATGGTACGAGGAGCAGCAAGGTCTGTACGGTGATGATAGAGGCTCGACGCCAAGAGCATTTTGGGGCGAGACTATTCTTCCAGTAGGACATTAAGAGACATAGAGGCCAAGAGCAACCACGATGAAATCACTGGCGACATTGCGGCAGATTATGAGAGACGGGAGCTTCGGAGAGCTGCTTTGAGAAATGATCCCGAAGTGATAGCTCGCGAGGAGGCCTTGAGGCGGGAAAGAAGCGATGCGAGAGCTACCGGGCTGATTGATCCACCGGCTCACACGATACACGAGCCGGGGACGAGGTCGAGGCCGACTTTTCGACATACCTAGACCAAAGACCTCCCGGGGACCGAGGCGGAGGAAGAGTAGAGATTCGAGTTCGGGAGCGGGAACGAGTTCCTAGACACTTTAAGAAGACTGTTAATATATTGTTAAATATGAGTTAGAAGCTTTATATTTATTTTAAGAAAATCTGTGTTGCTTTTAAGTTTGTAATTCAAATTTAGGGAATGATAATACATTAATTACTTCTAAACTGTTAATATATTATGAAATCCACTAATTATTAACATCCCAATTTTGTTTCATCCGTCGATTAAATTGAGTGTACGTATAATATATGGATTGCAATGCAGGAGTGATGTCTGTTAACGATGATCGTAGTTGGATGTACAAGCGGAAGTTGCCGAATCATTGCAGTATCAATCCTGAGTTTATAAGAGGGTTGATGGGGTTTATTGAATTTGCTCAATCAAATAAAACCAGTCACATGGATAAAGATGGTAAGATTAGGTGTCCATGCACCATCTGTTGTAATGTCAAGTATCTAAGCTTGATCGATACTCAGAAACATCTTTTGCGTAACGGGTTTGAAGTTGGGTACAAACGGTGGACTCGTCATGGTGAGCTGAGATTGCGCATAAATGTTGCGAATAATCCCCTCGGGAATATTCATGTACCTCCCGAATCCGAACCTATTATTCAGGACAATGAAGAACCACCTTTGAATATGGAAGATATGGCTAGGGATGCAGCCGGTCCTGAATTCGATTGGTCAGAGAACCAACCCCTGCAGCCAAGAAATTTATTGATGTTATGGACTCTGCAAAACAGAAGGTCTATCTAGGTTGCGAGATCAGTGTGTTGGAGGTTGTGGCTGAGCTCCTTAACATAAAGGCTGATTGCAATATTAGCCAGTCTGCTTATAATCGTATCATGAAAGCAATTAAGCGGATGTTGTCGAAAGAGAATAAGATGGTTACAAACTTTTATGAGACAAAGAAGTTGGTTGGGCAGATTGGGCTATGTTATGAAAAGATTGATGCGTGTAAGAATGAATGCATGCTATTCTACAAGGAAGATTCACATAAGACAGAGTGTTCAATTTGCGGACAAAGTAGATATAAGCCAAATCAGAGGGGGAGTTCAAAACACAAGAAAAACAAACCACATAAGCAGTTGCGTTACATGCCGTTGATTCCAAGACTGCAACGCCTCTACGCGTCTAAATCTACTGCAGAGGCAATGCGTTGGCATAAGGAAAGTTTGCGTGAAGAGGGTGTGTTGATTCATCCCAGTGATGGGGAGGCATGGAAACACTTTGATGAGACTTATCCTGACTTTGCATTTGAAGCAAGAAATATACGGTTATGCATCTGCTCTGATGGTTTCAATCCGTTTGGTCCTGGGGCAAAATCTTACTCTTGTTGGCCGGTTATAGCCACTGTCTACAATCTTCAGCCCTGGTTGTGTATGAGTGATCCCTACATGTTCTTTTCGTTATTCATCCCCGGCCCAAACAGCCCTGGGAGAAACATTGACGTCTATATCCGACCTTTGATGGACGAATTGAAGCAGCTTTGGGAGGATGGGGTCGAAACGTGGGATGCTTTCAAGCGAGAGAATTTCAGCATGAAGGCTGCGTTGATGTGGACAGTTAATGACTTCCCTGCATATGGGATGTTATCGGGTTAGAGCACCCACGGGAAGTTGGCCTGTCCATATTGTATGAGTGACACAAAGTCTTTCACGCTCACGCACTCTGGAAAACCATGTTGGTTCGATTGCCATAGACAATTTCTTTCGGAGGACCACCCATTCAGGACCCAGAAGAATACATTTAAAAAGAACAAGATTGACCATGATGAGGCCCCGATTCGTTTAAGTGGTGACACGGTCTATGAGAAGGTATCTACATTGCCCGATCCTCGGTGGGGGAAAAAGTTTTCGAAGACCAAAATACAAGGGTTTGGGACTACCCATGCTTGGATCAAGGAGTATATTTTGGGAGCTGCCATACTGGAAAACAAATCTCATTCGACATAACCTTGACGTGATTCACATTGAGAAGAATGTATTCGATAATGTTTTTAACACGTTGATGGATTTCAAGAGAACAACTAAAGACAACGAAAAAGCTCGAATGGACCTTAAGGAAATCTGTAAGCGACCGGCCTTAGAGATGGTACACGTCAATGGTAAACCAGTTAGACCGATGGCTCAATACGTGCTTACAAAGGAAAAGAGACTCCTCCTCCTGAAATGGCTCAAGGATTTAAGGCATCCAGATGGTTACGCATCTAACATTGGTAACTGTGTCAATGTAGAAGAGGGGAAAGTGCAGGGTTTGAAGAGTCACGATTGCCACGTTTTGCTGAATAGGCTACTTCCGATTGCTCTCAGGGGTCTCTTGCCTGACAATATCTGGGTGGCGTTAACAGAGTTAAGTGAGTTTTCCGGCGTTAACATCGACCACCTTTGCGTGTTGATCACATGAAAAAGCTTGAGGAGAGCATCGTAGTGACTTTGTGCAAACTTGAGAAGATATTTCCTCCTTTATTCTTTGATTCTATGGAGCATTTACCGGTCCACTTGGCATACGAAGCTAGAGTCGGTGGTCCAGTTCAATACAGATGGATGTATCCATTTGAGAGGTAATTGAATTTATTCTATTTCTAAATAATTTGAGCGTTAACAATATACCTTCTTTAACATTATTTATGTTTTAATATACGAATGACTTTTAGGTATCTAGGCCAATTGAAAAGGAAGATGAGCAATAGGGCCATGGTCGAGGCCTCAATTTCAGAGGTTGTTATTACAGATGAGATTGTTGCCTTTGTCGGAACATATTTTCCTCCTGATGTTGATACGAGATTGACTAGGGTTGGCCGCAATTACGATGGTGGTTGTCCGTCTAAGGGAAACATCTCTGTAATTTCATCCCATGATTGGTTCCTCGGCAAACGGGTTGGTAGGCGTACGTTAACCGCTAAAGAGTTTGCCGCGGTCGAAATGTATGTTCTTCTTAACTGTGACGAGGTTGGGGAATATATCAAGTAAGTAATTGATGTTATGTTTACGCCTCGTCGATTAAATTATGCATGTTTAATTACCTGCATATGAAATGCCTTGTTTAACCCTATTGCAGAATGTTTGAAGATTTAGCTCAGGATTTATCTCCAGAACTCATCGCAACTAGGACAGACAGAGAATTTCCAAACTGGCTAAGAAAATATGTAAATATTTCGTTTCATTCAAATTTATTCTATACACTTTTTTAAACATTCAATCTTAAAATTGTATTAAATTGGTTACATATTGTCTTATAGATAGCTGAACATCCGGGTGATGCCAAAGCTGCGAGGTTAAGACATTTAGCATCAACTCCGTATTTGAACGTTAATTTATACAACGGTTATTTCATGAATGGCTATGTGTTTCATACCAAAGCTTACGGGGGCTCTAAATTGACGTGGAATAGCGGTGTGAAGCTTAAAGGAAACCTTGATTATTATGGCATCCTGAAAGAAGTAGTCGAGGTGGAGTATTTGGGTAGAAACAATGTTGTCTTGTTCAATTGTGATTGGCGAGATGCTGTGCGAGGTGTTAAGAAGCACGCCATATTTGACCTCGTCGATGTAAAGGACTCGTCCAGACATAATGGCGACGACGTCTTCATCTTAGCATCTCAAGCACAACAGGTATACATGACTCCCTACCCTCGTCCGCGACCCGACGGATGGTGGGCTGTCTGGATGACCAAGGCTAGGAGCATGATTGACAACATACCCTCGTCGACAACTACAGAGTCGTCATTAGAAACACCCTATCAAGAGGATGAAATGCCAGTGCCACCTAACGTTTCATCAGCTAATCATCCATTAGATGATGTCACTCATATTCCTCAAAATGTTGATGAACCCGAGGAGGATATCTTACCAGTGAATTTGCCAACTCCTCCGCCTAGTTCAGGTCATCTCGCGCACATTGATATTGATGAATAAGAGGAAGAGGAAGAGGAAGAGGAACCAGAGTTTGATTCATCAGAGTCCGAAGACGAAGATGAAGAACTCGAGTTTTGTAGTAATTCAGAGTCCAGTGATGATGATGGGGACAAAGATTAATAATAGTTTAAAGTTTTATATGTATTGTGAATGCTTTAGATTATTAGAACTTTAAAGTTTTATATGTATTGTGAATGCTTTAGATTATTACTAGTTTAAAGTTTTATATGTATTGTGAATGCTTTAGATTATTAGAACTTTAAAGTTTTATATGTATTGTGAATGCTTTATATTATTAATAGTTTAAAGTTTTATATGTATTGTGAATGCTTTAGATTATTAGAACTTTAAAGTTTTATATGTATTGTGAATATATTGTTTCCTATTGTTAAAGTTGTATATTTTAATATTTTTACTGTAATACGGATATGAGTTCTAGTAAAAAGGGTAGGAAGACACGGCCCATCTACACATCTATTACTGGGACGCAACCGTCCCGATCCAGTACTGATCATGATGCCGATGTCGACCCTACCCGCAGTAGTACTAGCTCCACCTCCACCTTTGGGGCCGATACACACCCTGCTGTCGATTCTGAGGGGAGGATATTTGTCGAGATATCGTCACATTATGACCAGTAAGTAACTCTTCATTAATTTGATATAAGTTGGTTCCTTTTTGTTTTATATATAATTCATTATTTAAGTTAAAATGTTATTGTATAAATATACTTGGCAGGTTTGTAGGTGGATATCCTACCACAGGGACTAAGATCGGCCAGTATTGGCGGTCTCGGCTCATGACTGAGTTTTGGCCCAACTGAAAATCATTGCCAGCGGCGCAGAAGGAGGATGCGTGGGAGGAGTTTAAGGTAATGTGTTAATGATTTTTATTTAAAACTTAAATGTTAGTTTGTTATTAAAATGTTATAATTAATAATGATTATACTCTTTTAGTTTTGTAATGTTATCATTATATATTGTAGGGGAAATATTGTTGGGCGCTGGAAATCGACGAGGCGACGGCTAGATTTTTTTTCAATGTACAGGCTCATAAGCTATTTAAGGATCATATTGGTAACATATTTATCTATCCTTAATTAGTTTAATTAAGAATGATTATACTCTTTTAATTTGATAATGTCATCATTATATGTTTACGAGATATTCATATTTTTATAGGTAACACGAAGAGACAATGTTATACTAATCGGCTCAAGGATAAACAACAGCCCTTGAGACCTACTTGGATGACCGAGGAGGTGTTTCTTCAATTTTGCGAATATTGGGGGAAGGCTATAGCCGAACAGGCTAAGGCAAATAGAGCAGGCTCCTCGGGGTCGGTGGCGAAGCATACCATGGGGACGCTCACGGTCGGCGAGCATCACTACCACATGGTATGTATGTTAGTTTAAATGTAGTAGTGTATGCATGCTTTTAAATAGGTTTATGTACGTATGTTAGCTGGGAGCCATGTTGATGCTATGAAATCCACGGTTTTAGTGTAAATGTAGTGTATGCATGCTTTTAAATCAGTTTAAATGTTGCATTTATACAATTTCAAAGTAATAATCTCGCTTATTTTATTTATAGGAAAGGGAGCATGGCCCGAATGTCAATTTTTTGGATGTTTACGCTAGCACCCATCTTCGAAATCCTACAGCGCCCGATCAACCTCCGCAATGGGTTGACGATCGATCTGCTAATGCCTTTGTAAGTAAACTATCATTAAATGACTTGATTTTGAATATGTAAATTTATTTATGCCCCTTACATTGTATATATGATTATAATTGTTTGTTTTATTTTGACAGAGTGCATATAAAGCCGCCGTTGTTCCCGAAGGAACGCCTCCCGACCAGCCCGTTCCCTTCGTGCCTGATGTTTGGTGCTCGGTCACCTCTGAGGGACATCCAAGGAGAGGAGCCCGAGTGTTAGGGATGGGGGATTACGGGCGGCAATGCCCGTCGACGTCGACCAGCCGTCGGCCAAATGTTGTCCCGACCACGTTTCATGATCCGAGGGTCGACACTCTGCAGGCTGCGTTGGATGAGGAGAGACGCGAGCGGGCAAAGCTTACGGAGGCTCATGCAGAGACTCAAAGACAATTGGCGCTGTTGATGGCTCGTTTGGACCAGGACCAGGGTAATTTCCGGCCGCCCCCGAGTTGATTACGGACTATTTTAGACTTGTTTGTACTATTTTATACTTGTTTGTAAATATTTGAGATATTTGGTACCCGTGGGAGCCCCTCCCCCTCTCCCCCCTCTCCCCCTCCCGATTTGGTACGGTGATATTTAGTCTTTAGTTTGGTACGCTGATATTTGATTTTTAGTTTTTATAGTTTTAGTTTTATAAATTGAATTGTTATATCAGGTACAAAAAATTTTGGTTTATTGATATTTTAAAATATTTTTTTTAATTTATTTCAGAATCAGCGACGGAAATTTCCATCGCTGATATTAATTAATTTTAATTACAGCGACGGAAATTTCCGCCGCTATATCAATTAATTTTAATTTAATTTTTGATTATAGCGGCGAAAATTCTCGTCGCTGGAATAAAAATTAATTAAAATAAATTAATTTCAGGGGCGGAAATTCCCGTCGCTGAAATAAATTTATTTTAATTAATTTTTATTCCAGCGACGGAAATTTTCGCCGCTATATCATTTAATTTTAATTTAATTTTTGATTTTAGCGGCGGAAATTTCCATCCCTGTAATAAAAATTAAATTAAAATAAAATAATTTCAGTGACGGTAATTTCCGCCGCTGAAATTAATTTATTTTAATTTAATTTTTATTACAGCGACGGAACTTTCCGCCGCTGAAATTAATTTAATTTAATTAATTTTTTTTACAGCGACGAAAATTTCCGCCGCTGAAATGAAAATTTAATTAAATTAAATTGATTTAACGGTGGAAATTTCCGTTGCTGGAACCATTAAATCACCGGCGAAATTAAATTCCGTCGGTAAAATCAAAAAATACCGGCAGAAATTGACCCATCGGGACGCTGCGGCGGGCTGGTAGCGGCGGACCACCGACGGAATTTTTCCGCCGGTGTTTATTTTTAGCGACGGAAATTTCGTTTTAGCGACGGAAATTTCCGCCGCTAAACCACCTTTTTCTGGTAGTGATTCTTACACCCGAGGGCCTGAGTTGGAGTAACATCCAACTTTGACCTTAACGGTGCTTTCTTGTGTTGTGTTATAGGTACATTCCAAGATTATCCAGCCAGATATTCTACCAATCATTCAGACCCCAATATCCGTGGCGTCATCACGTAATGTACAATTTTTTTAAAGCAAGGAACGTGAAGTCTAATCTTCATATAGAACTTGTTTAAATTAATACTGGAAGTGAGGAAGTTTTACTCTTCTTATGGCCATATGGTGGAGAAAAGTAACTTTTTAGTTTACATTTTAGTCGATAAATAATTATTTTTTACTTAAAAATTTCTAACCTATCATTTAAGGATAATGTAGTCGCTCTATTTGACTTCCGTTTAAAAATTCGTTACTGTTGGGTATGCTTATTATAAACCCCTCCTATTACTTAATTTGATTGATACCATCACCTATTTTTATTTTATATGGACTATAGGACATTATGTATAAAGTTTTACAACTTTAATTTTAGTTAAGTCCATTTTTATAGTTTAGTTATTTAGGCTTGAAAAAGATGGCTCTTTAAAATTAAAAGGCAAAGTCAAATATCAAATATTAAATACTGCCTAAAAATTATGAGGTCACTTTGATTAACTCACTATTTGACCACATGACATTTTTGGCCTCAAGAATGGTATTGACTGCAAGCCATAATTTTGGCTTCAAAGGAATGGCATTTGACCACATGGAAATACTTTGTTGGGCTCAAAAAGTTACTGATCACAAATGCTTAGTTTGACCGCAAGTTTCACTTGGATAGCATGGAAACTCTGTTGAACTCAAGCAAGAAATTATTACAAATGTTTTTTTTCACATGGAAACTCCATTTGACCGCAAGGCATAAGGATTGGACCGCATGGGCATAAGGATTGGACTGCATGGAACATTGCTTGGACCGCATGACATATTTGTTGGTATCAAAATCCGGTTGACCGCAAGGCATAATCCGGTTGACCGCATGGAATGCAAGGTGTGACCACAAAGTATTGTTTTAACCACAAATTATTTTTGGACCACAAATACAAATGTTTGATCACATGAAATGCTTCGGTTGACATGGCCAGTGTTGACCGTATGGAAATGCCTCTCTTTGACCGCATGGAATTTATTTGACCACAAAATATTTATTTGGACCGCAAATAAATTGTTTTGATCGTGGTATTGAATTTTGGCCCAAGATAATCCTTGTCCACAAAATACAATGTTACCACAGCTCAGTGCTTGAAGATTGAAGATTTTGATGATGGTATAATAGACCAAAAGGTAAACCTCAGTGCAAACCGCAGACCATGGCAGACCGCAACTCATTCCAGACCGCATGGCTTGCCAGACCGCACATCATCAAATTGAAGATTGAGAATTTAACTCTGATCACAACTCAGAGTTAACTCAGAGAATTATACCGTTGCAGAATTCACTTAGAGAATTTCAAATTGGTGACAGCTGTGATCTATCGTACAAAGGACACGCCAGTACACCACCTTGCCACTAACTCTGCAACGTAGAGACAAAAAGGACACGTGCTCCAATCAGACATCAACAGCACATTGTCCTTGAAGCTTGCTCAACACGAAATTCCAACGGGCCACTAACTCTGCAACATAGAGACACAAAGGACACGTGCTCCAATTATACATCAACAGCACATTGTCCTTGAAGCTTGCTCAACACAAAACTTCAACGGCTATCTTTATTTCCAAGACTATAAATAGAACTTATGATCAAGCCTGAAGATAGACACGAACACATACAAGAGTGCCAGATAGCTAGAGAGCCAGAGATTTACTGGAGACGTCGTTATAATCATCAAGAAGTGTTGAAGCTCAAAATCTCCAGAATCCTTTGAATCTTCAAACACTTCTTTATCCTCAAAGCTTTCAAGAATATCACTTACCCAGAAATCTCTCAAGCCTTGTAACCACTCCAGATTCATCAAGCTCTATCATTTATATTATAAAGAGCTCTTGAATCTTGCACACACACACATACACTGGTTATTGTCTAGGATTTGCTTCATAGAAAAAGATAGTTAGATTTGAGATTGTTTGATTCTCACTTTGTATTCCTTGTAACAGCTACTCAAATCAAATATACTATCTCCCTTAGAAAATCCAAGACTAACCATCTTGGTAGAGGACGTAGATCTTTAACGATTGAACCTCTCCAAATATCGTGTCATTTACTTTCTGCACTTTACATTTCAAGTTCTTAATCTTTCATATTATTTCTTGTGTTTGATCTTCACTTGCATCCAACTTCATATTGAATTGTGTTTATAGTACAAATCTGCCTAAGCTTATTTTCAACTTTGCGGTCGACCACACTTTCACTTTTGCGGTCGACCACACTATCTTTCAACAACTAAGCTTTTATACTTACAAATCTGCCTAAGCCATTTTCAACCTCGCGGTCGACCACACTTTCACTTTTGCGGTCGACCACACTATTTTTCAATAGTAAGTTTTGTACTTAGAAAACTTTCGCTGTGCATTTTACTAAGCTTGAAAGTTGGTTTTTACTTGACCACACTTTCAGCCCAAGTAAGCCAAGGTTGAATTTTCAAAAAGAGTAGAAATTTTTATACAGCTATTCACCCCCCCCCCTCTAGCTGTTTTCATACTCTTGTTGCACCTTTGGGACCAACAAGTGGTATCAGAGCCAAACACCTTTATAAAACTATTCTCTGTTTTTCAAGCTTAACAGCTTGGGTGCCGATTCTTCATGGCAACTTCAAAAGCTATGGCAACGATTAACTATTCACACATTCCTATGTTGGATGAAGATCACTTCGATATCTGGAAAGCTCGAATGCTAATTCATTTAGAGTCAATAGCTGAAAGGCTAGTTGATTGTATCAACGATGGACCTTTGTTCCAATGAAAGCCAATACCGATGCAACTACCAATACCGAAGTTCCTGAAGTCAAAAAGCGAAGACGAGAATGGACTGACGAAGAAAGAAAGTATGTTGCATTAGATAGCAAAGCCGAGACATATCATTTCCGGAACATTACCCACTTCAACCTATCGAAGGTACTCAAATGCAAGACCGCAAAGGAGATGTGGGACTCTATTGAAAACTATCTCGAAGGTGATGATCAATGCAAGGAAAGCAAGAAATTTGAAATTGAAAGGAGATACGAGCGGCTTCAACAGACTACCCAATGAATCTCTACGTCAAACCTACGATCGCTATGTTGAGGTAGTAAATGCTTGCTTATCTCTAGGTAAAGTTCTAGCCGATAAAGAAATTAACATGACATTCCTTTACGCTCTGGGATCCAAATGGATGCACAAAGCAACTTCCTCGAAGATTCAAAACAATTAAATACATGGACTCTTAGTAATTTATATGCAAACCTTAAAGTTTATGAGTTGAAATTACAACATATTGAAGAAGTCGAGGGAAAGGGAAAATCACTTTCTATGTACATTGTTGATCATGTGGAGAAACCCTCAAAGCCTACCTCGGATCCTAGTATTTCAACTTCTTCTCTCATCGATATGGATGATGAGGACTTTGCCATGTTTGTAAAACGTTTTCAAAAATTTCGTAAAAATTCAAAACCGTTTTCAAAAAGCAAATATCCAAAGCAACATCTTCAAGGGTGAGTGACTCAAAGAAAAGGAGTGACCTTGTTTGCTACAATTGTAGAAAGCCGTGTCATTTTGCTTCGAGAATGTCCTCAACCCAAATATGAGTATTTGAAAAGAAAACTTTCCCTTCGAAGTTTTCTCAACGAAAGGGAATGGTTGCTGAAGAAGATGAGAATTCTAAAGAACTTGCAACTTGGATCGAGACCGATTCGATGAAGACAAATGAGAGTACCGAAGAGGTAAATCTCTGCCTCATTGCGAGGATGCTTCTAGTGACTCGAGAAGATGAAGTTCACGATGAGTCGCTCAAAAAGAGGAATGAGGTGATTTCAAGGAAAACCAAGCTTGTGGCTAGCGGTGGACTATAGCAATTTTGACCTCACTCCAAGCACCAAGATTGGAAATTGTTCATTTTCTCGCCCCATCTTTCCATCCAAAAAATGAAACATCTTCAAAAGCTAAATCAACTCCAAAAGTTTCAAAAAGGGCTAAGGAGATTTCCCCATGGATCAAGAAGAGATGTTTAAAAAATTTGAAGTGATGATCCAAAGGTTTGAAAATGTTAAGAAAGCTCTATCACTAGCAACCGATGAAATTTCTCAACTCAAGACGGAGAAAACTGTGATGAGGTCCGAAATTTCAAATCTTAAGGGCCAAATCAAAAGTATGACTCCTCTTGTAGATCAAAACCTCATTCTTGAAACTAAGGTTGCTGCGCTTCAACTTCGCAATGATGACCTGGTTACTCAAATCAACGATCTTCAAAAGATTATTGATAGGTGGAACAAGTCAAAATCCACCTCGGATCAAATCATAGACTCCCAAATTTCCAACGGAATTAAGGAGGGTATAGGTTTTGGATCCGGTGAAGAAGAGAAGTGTGCATCCGATAGTGAAAAGGATGAGGAGATTTCAAAACTAACTAATGAAATTCCTAAGAGGAAGCATGCTAATCCTAAGGGTAAAGGACAACATAATTTCAATTATGTCTACCCAAAGTATAGGAAGGACTCTCAGATAAAAGAAAAGGATTCTGAGATTGATGATTCGGAGAACATGGCTTATGGAGTTGGCCGCATCCCTTCTCCAACCATCTCTGGTGGAATTGGTGGTGCTGGCAACTGCAAGGCTGACCGCCCTTCTTCTTCGACCATTCCTCGTGCCTTTAAAAGCAAGAAGAATGCTCCTAGAAAATACGTAGTCAAGCCAAAGCGCTTCCCTTTGTCAAAGCTAAAACCACTGCTCCCAAAACCGCATGCAACTCTTAAGAAAAGTAAAGAGTTAGTAAAAACACATGATACTTGTAGTTTTCATCACTGTTCGTGTGTGATGGTTATGGTCACTCCGCCGAATGCCTTTTAAGATTCACACCTAATGCTCGAAGACATAATCCGCCTTCGGTCAAACAAGTGTGGGTTGTTAAAAGGTGCTAACCTCAGACCCAAAAGAATAAAGGGGACCTCGTGCTTAAATGTTTATTTTTCAGTCCTCTCGCTTCATGTTTGGATCTTCCAAGGCAAATTCAAATGAATGGTATCTCGACAAAGGGCTGTTCAAGACACATGACCGGAGATATCACCTTGCTGGAAGATGTCCGTGAAGAAAATGGTCCATCAGTAACGTTTGGGGATAACAACAAAGGAAAGACGATTGGATATGGAGTCATTCGAAAAGGAAATCTAACTATAAAAGAAGTATCTCTAGTCAAAGGACTCAAGCATAATCTTCTCTCCATATCTCAATTTTGTGACAAAGGATTGCACTGCAACTTTACTTCGGCAAATTGCTTTATCAAAGATGGCACATCCGGAGTCACTTTGCTCAAAGGGATTCGTAAGAATAATGTTTACATTATAGATTTTAATTCTGCTTGTAATCTTACTAATCTTTGTTTTGTAGCAAAAAGTGTGAGTGAAAATAGTTGGTTGTGGCACAAAAGACTTAGTCATTTGAACTTCAAGTATCTATCTAAGATTGGAAGAGAAAGTCTAGTTCGTGGTCTACCAAAAGTAGCTGATCACCACGATAAGAAGTGTGCTGCATGTCAACTTGGCAAACAACCCAAGGCATCTTTCTCCAAAGAAGACCGTGCCTTCAACTTCAAGATGTTTGCAACTACTCCACATCGATATGTTTGGACCTGTCACCATCGCAAGCATTGGAGGAAGCAAATACACTTTAGTTGTGGTGGATGATTACTCGCGATATACATGGGTCGAAATGATGATCTCCAAAGATGATTGTTATGATATTTTGACCTCTCTTTAGACACTCCAAACACAAAAAGAGGATGACATCGTTAGTGTTAGATCGATCATGGAACCGAATTCAAAAATAACGGTGTAGCTCAGTACTGTGACGACCATGGTATTGACCATAACTTCTCTGCTGCTGGAGTTCCACAACAAAATGGAGTTGTGGAAAGAAAGAATAGAACGTTGATCGAGGCTGGTAAAACAATGCTCGCTGAAGCCAAGCTACCACAATACTTTTGGGCAGAAGCTACCAACAAAGCTTGCTTCACTCAAAATAGATCTCTCATCAACAAGACCTACAACAAAACTCCATATGAACTTTGGAGAGGAAGAACCCCCAACATAGCCTTCTTCAAAATATTTGGATGCAAATGCTTTATTCTATATAATGGAAAAGAGCATCGAGGTAAATTCGCTCCTAAAGCAGATGAAGGTATTTTTGTTGGGTATGCCAAACACTCTAAAGCTTTTCGTGTTTTTAATAAAAATAGTTTAAAGATAGTAGAATCTGTTCATGTTACGTTTGATGAACATTCTCTCCTTGAGCCACATTTGGCTCCAAATGTTGCTGATGATTTTGCTGAGCCTAATGAGACAGGTAACCCTCCTCAAAATGCACCTAGTTCAGAAAATCACTCAACTCAAGGAAATCCATCAACTTCAACCGCACCAAATTTTTCAAATCCAACATCAGAAGTTCCTACTGAAGATGTTCATTCGTAAGATGATGCGGCTTGAATCTCGAACCCATAAATTCCATTGAGCCTATTCCTCAACTCACTTATTTTGATGGCTCAAATGATGTACCTATTGAAGATCTTCAACAACAAACAACTCAACCAGACTTACCTCCAGAAATTCATGAGGTTAGAGATCACCCAATTAACAATGTCATTGGTGATTTGTTCTCTGGGGTTCAAACAAGGAGTTCTCACTATGATGAATACACTTCATTCATATCTCAAATTGAACCAAAGAAAGTTGATGAAGCACTCCAAGATTCAAGTTGGGTTGTGGCCATGCAAGAAGAGCTCAACCAATTCGAAAGATGTAAAGTTTGGACTTTAGTTCCAAGACCAAAGGATCAAGGAGTAATTGGTACAAAATGGGTGTTTAGAAACAAGATGGATGAGAATGGAAGCATAACAAGAAACAAAGCAAGGTTGGTTGCACAAGGATATAGACAAGAAGAAGGAATTGATTACGACGAAACCTTCGCTCCCGTTGCAAGACTTGAAGCCATAAGAATTTTCTTAGCTTATGCCTCCTTCAAAAGATTCAAGCTTTATCAAATGGATGTAAAGAGCGCATTTCTCAACGGTGAACTTCAAGAGACAGTCTATGTTGCACAACCTCCTGGATTTGAAGACAACAAACATCATGATCATGTCTACAAACTCCAAAAAGCTTTGTATGGACTCAAACAAGCTCCAAGAGCATGGTATGATACTCTATCTAAATTTCTTTTAGAAAAGGGCTTCAAACGAGGTAAAATCGACACAACTCTTTTCATTGCCAAATATAATGATCATACACTACTTGTTCAAATATATGTTGATGATATCATTTTTGGCTCTACTAATGAAATTTTGTGTAAGCGTTTTGAGAAGCTCATGAAAAGCAAATTTGAGATGAGCATGATGGGAGAACTCACTTTCTTCCTTGGGCTCCAAATCAAACAATGTGATGATGGCATCTTCCTTAACCAAGCAAAATACACTAAAGACTTAATCAAGAAATTTGGACTTGAAAATGCAAAAGCATACGACACTCCTATGGCTACAGGTAACAAGTTAGACAAAGACTTGAAAGGTAAGAAAGTTGATCAAACTTTGTATAGAGGTATGATTGGCTCCTTACTATATCTAACTCGCTAGTAGACCGGATATCATGTTCGGTGTTTGTGTTTGTGCTCGCTATCAAGCTGCACCCTAGAGAAGCACACCTTATAGCCGTAAAACGTATTATTCGTTATCTATCTCGGGACTATTAACCTTGGACTTTGGTATTCCAAAGAACCATCTTTTGATCTTACGGGTTTCTCGGATGCAGATTATGCGGCTCGCACAATCGACAGGAAGAGCACTGGAACTTGTCATTTCCTTGGAAATCGACTTGTTTCATGGGCCACAAGAAACAAGCTTCGGTGTCTGCCTCAACAACGGAGGCTGAATACATCGCCGCTGAGCCGCCGTTGTCGATATCGTGGATGAAGCAACAACTAGTTGACTATGGCATTCATGAAGGAAATTGTCCAATCTATTGTGACAATACATCAGCCATTGCAGTATCAAACAACCCCGTTATGCACTCTAAAACCAAACACATCGATATCAAATATCACTTTCTCAAGGATCATGTTGAAAAAGGTAACATTCATTTAGAGTATATTGGTACTGACAATCAAATTGCAGATATTCTTACCAAAGCTCTAGACTCCAAGAGATTCGTGTTCTTAAGAGGAGAAATGGGTATGTTAGAACTCAAGTAAAACTTGTCCTTATTTTTTAACTAACAAATTGTGTGTTTCAAGTTCATGCTCAAAGACAGGTCAATAAGAATGGCCCATTCCATTCTTCACGGTCGACCGCACCAAGCCTATACAATGCACGGTCGACCGCACTAGTCCTTTAGCATGCCAAAATGTTTTATCAATTCTCTAGCGGATCGCGTGCATAAGATTGGACTGTATGAGCCTTTGAATAATTTCTAGGCTTTATAGAAGCCATCAATACGGTCAACCGTTAGGCTCTTAAAGGTCACGTTCAACCGTATCACTCAAGACATCAGAATTCAAGCCACTTCATTCACGACTGGGTGATTGATAGAAGAGATCTGGCTCAAAATGCCCTTGCAAGAGTTATGCTAAAAATGTTCAAGGGATGTGAATTCTCTGCCCTCCCTATTGATTGATACCATTAAGGGGGAGAGAGTATTCACATAACAAAGGCTGTGAAGAATATCATGTCATTGAATGACAAGCACAAGCCAACTTCGTAAGCCACAATTTTTAATCTCTAATTCTGAAATGCATCATTATGGTTTTTGAAAACTTTATTCATTCAAACTACTTGTTTGTGGAATAATGATTGCATTATTTTATAATCCATGCATATAGCTTATCTTGCACATCTCATACTTATGCATGTTTCATACATTTAGTTTAAATGCATTCATGCACTTCATGTTAACATCATTGAATGCACTAAATGATTGTTTCTTACTTCCCAATATGAAATTCTTTTATTTTTATAGGAAGTTAGAAATCTATGACTTAGGCTTAAGTGTGTGCATTGACTTGGGACATGATTTACCATTCTTAAAATTATTTGGACATGTTTTTACCAAGTACAATGAATTAGCCTTTGTCATAGTAGGTAATGGTCTCAATCAAATAGGGGGAGATTGTTGGGTATGCTTATTATAAACCCCTCCTATTACTTAATTTGATTGATACCATCACCTATTTTTATTTTATATGGACTATAGGACATTATGTATAAAGTTTTACAACTTTAATTTTAGTTAAGTCCATTTTTATAGTTTAGTTATTTAGGCTTGAAAAAGATGGCTCTTTAAAATTAAAAGGCAAAGTCAAATATCAAATATTAAATACTGCCTAAAAATTATGAGGTCACTTTGATTAACTCACTATTTGACCACATGACATTTTTGGCCTCAAGAATGGTTTTGACTGCAAGCCATAATTTTGGCTTCAAAGGAATGGCATTTGACCACATGGAAATACTTTGTTGGGCTCAAAAAGTTACTGATCACAAATGCTTAGTTTGACCGCAAGTTTCACTTGGATAGCATGGAAACTCTGTTGAACTCAAGCAAGAAATTATTACAAATGTTTTTTCCACATGGAAACTCCATTTGACCGCAAGGCATAAGGATTGGACCGCATGGGCATAAGGATTGGACTGCATGGAACATTGCTTGGACCGCATGACATATTTGTTGGTATCAAAATCCGGTTGACCGCAAGGCATAATCCGGTTGACCGCATGGAATGCAAGGTGTGACCACAAAGTATTGTTTTAACCACAAATTATTTTTGGACCACAAATACAAATGTTTGATCACATGAAATGCTTCGGTTGACCGCAAAGCAGGTGTTGACCGTATGGAAATGCCTCTCTTTGACCGCATGGAATTTATTTGACCACAAAATATTTATTTGGACCGCAAATAAATTGTTTTGATCGTGGTATTGAATTTTGGCCCAAGATAATCCTTGTCCACAAAATACAATGTTACCACAGCTCAGTGCTTGAAGATTAAAGATTTTGATGATGGTATAATAGACCAAAAGGTAAACCTCAGTGCAAACCGCAGACCATGGCAGACCGCAACTCATTCCAGACCGCATGGCTTGCCAGACCGCACATCATCAAATTGAAGATTGAGAATTTAACTCTGATCACAACTCAGAGTTAACTCAGAGAATTATACCGTTGCAGAATTCACTTAGAGAATTTCAAATTGGTGACAGCTGTGATCTATCGTACAAAGGACACGCCAGTACACCACCTTGCCACTAACTCTGCAACGTAGAGACAAAAAGGACACGTGCTCCAATCAGACATCAACAGCACATTGTCCTTGAAGCTTGCTCAACACGAAATTCCAACGGGCCACTAACTCTGCAACATAGAGACACAAAGGACACGTGCTCCAATTATACATCAACAAAGACATTGTCCTTGAAGCTTGCTCAACACAAAACTTCAACGGCTATCTTTATTTCCAAGACTATAAATAGAACTTATGATCAAGCACGAAGATAGACACGAACACATACAAGAGTGCCAGATAGCTAGAGAGCCAGAGATTTACTGGAGACGTCGTTATAATCATCAAGAAGTGTTGAAGCTCAAAATCTCCAGAATCCTTTGAATCTTCAAACACTTCTTTATCCTCAAAGCTTTCAAGAATATCACTTACCCAGAAATCTCTCAAGCCTTGTAACCACTCCAGATTCATCAAGCTCTATCATTTATATTATAAAGAGCTCTTGAATCTTGCACACACACACATACACTGGTTATTGTCTAGGATTTGCTTCATAGAAAAAGATAGTTAGATTTGAGATTGTTTGATTCTCACTTTGTATTCCTTGTAACAGCTACTCAAATCAAATATACTATCTCCCTTAGAAAATCCAAGACTAACCATCTTGGTAGAGGACGTAGATCTTTAACGATTGAACCTCTCCAAATATCGTGTCATTTACTTTCTGCACTTTACATTTCAAGTTCTTAATCTTTCATATTATTTCTTGTGTTTGATCTTCACTTGCATCCAACTTCATATTGAATTGTGTTTATAGTACAAATCTGCCTAAGCTTATTTTCAACTTTGCGGTCGACCACACTTTCACTTTTGCGGTCGACCACACTATCTTTCAACAACTAAGCTTTTATACTTACAAATCTGCCTAAGCCATTTTCAACCTCGCGGTCGACCACACTTTCACTTTTGCGGTCGACCACACTATTTTTCAATAGTAAGTTTTGTACTTAGAAAACTTTCGCTGTGCATTTTACTAAGCTTGAAAGTTGGTTTTTACTTGACCACACTTTCAGCCCAAGTAAGCCAAGGTTGAATTTTCAAAAAGAGTAGAAATTTTTATACAGCTATTCACCCCCCCCCTCTAGCTGTTTTCATACTCTTGTTGCACCTTTGGGACCAACAGTTACACTCGCTGATTTGTAATAGTGATATGGCATTTTTGCTTACGTGTAATCATCATTAGTAAATGTTTGCTAATGTGGATAATTGAATGGTAAAATTGCATATTGATAAACTAAATAGTAAATGGTTTAAATAAAAAATTTCCAATCTCTCTTCTCCCTTACCCTTTTCTGTTTCTTGGTTGATTTTATTCTCAAACTCTTACTCATCTTCCCCTTACCTTTTATGGGGATTGATAATGGGAGTGAAAGCAGCGCCGCTCTCCTAACCTTAAAATGAATCAGCTCCCATTGATGAGTTGGTTTTGATACATATTATTTACCTATGTCTCCGGACATTTTACATCCATTTTAATATATTTAGAATAGTTTTGATTTAATTTAGAGAACTTTTGGGAGTTTGAGAGTTTAGTGATTTTTATTGTGATTTAGAGGCATTTTTGATATTTATTTGCCTAATGTAATAGTTTAGGGAAATTAGTGGCAAAGATTCATTGAAGACCAAAGCCAACCAAGAGTATTGAGGAAGATTGAGAACTGTTCAGGCATTAGAAGCAAATTGGCTCGAGGACCTGGGATTAATTTTGAAGAATGCAGAAGAAGGAAAATGCCCAGAATTGACTGTTGAAGTGGGCGGCCGCCGAGGTCAAGGTGGGCGACCGCCCATGTGAGATTTACGCTGAAGACCAAGTTGCTGTGCAAGTGGGCGGCCGCTCAGCCCCCACATGGGCGACCACCCATGTCCCGTTTTCAAAATTTCCGTTTCCTTTTCTAAGGAGGATTTTATGCTCATTCCCAATTTGACACCCTTGCTGGCCCTAGGATAAATAGAAACTGCAGGGGATTAGTATTTTTATGCTTTATTTTCTCTTTAGTTTTCAAGGTTTGAGGAATTGAAGAATTTCATCTCTTCAATCATTGATTCAGGTTTATGTTTCTTTATTCAATTTTTGTAATTCTTAGTATGAGCATGAGTAGCTAAATTTCTATTAGTTCGCGGATTGGTTGTAGCCTTTATTTGATCTTTATGCTAAACTTTTAATCCTCTTTTAATTGTGGTTTTAGTTCATCCTAATATTTTTAATTTGTATTTGGTACAATTCTTGCACTTGCGTGGAGAATTGTGCATGAACACTGTTAGGGTGATTGGACTCGATTGACGATCTTGCGTGAATCGATTGAGTCTAGGTTTCATCAATTCTTTTGTTCTTAATGAATTGAGCTTTTGTTGGTTTGATCTTGCGTGATAATTGATAATTGCTCAATAAAAGAATTGTAACCCGGCCATCTAACCGTTCCAATTCTTATAAAAGTGAAGAAACCCTTGAACCCAATTAATATTTTTATTATTGAAAAGCATAAAGAGATAATATGTGGTGAACCCAATCTGTGGGCTAGTTGTTTTAATCCTTGAATTACTTCTTTGAATCTGCTTATTTGTTATTTTAGTTGTTTAATTTCCTTTTGTGATTAGTTTTTAATAAATCAAAATCAAAACCCCTTTCTGGTTACATTTCGCACAAATTAAATCAACTTGTTAAACACTCAAGTCTCTGTGGTTCGACCCTTACTTGTACCTGCTACTTCGATACTTGTACTTGCAAGGTTTTTTATTACACAGTGGAAATTTCATCCATCTTCGCCCTTATCTTTCATTGAGAAACACTTCCCTAACCAAGACTTGACAGTCTCAAGTGCAGGAATTTCATTTCCAATGAGTAAGATATCATCGACATACAACAAGAGAAATAGCACAACACTCCCACTGAATTTCATGTATACACAAGGTTCATCTTCGTTCTTGATAAAACCAAACTCTTTGATTTTCTCATCGAACTGAAGATTCCAACTCCTAGAAGCTTTCTTCAATCCATAAATGGATCTTTGCAACTTGCACACCTTACTAGAATTTCGTGGATCTACAAAACCTTCAGGTTGTGTCATATACACATCATCTAGCAGTTTTCCATTAAGGAAAGCGGTTTTGACATCCATTTGTCATATCTCATAGTCATAATATGCGGCTATGGCAATCAAAATTCTAACAGACTTAAGCATGGCAACAGGCGAGAAGGTTTCATCATAGTCTACACCATGAGTTTGCCTATATCCCTTTGCTACAAGCCTAGCCTTATAAGTATGCACCTTCCCATCCATGTCAGTCATCTTCTTGAAGACCCACTTGCACCTTATGGTTTTTACACCTTCGGGTGGCTCAATCAAGTTTCAAACTTGATTATCCGACATGGATTGCAATTCGGACTTCATGGCTTCTAACCATTTATCCGAATCGGGATCGAACATCGCCTCTTGATAGGAAGTAGGTTCATCATTCTCAATGACTTCCACTTCATTACTTTTCGACACGAGAAATCCATATCTCTCGGGTGCGGATCGTAACCTATCCGATCTACGATGGACTAGTGGATCTTGATCCGGTTCCACAATTTCTTGTGGACTTGGTTCAGTCTCTACTATCGGTTCCATATTATTTTCGGGTTCTTGAACTTCTTCAAGATCAATTTTACTCCCACTAGATGCTTTGTTGAGAAACTGTTTCTCAAGAAAAGTACCATATTGAGCAACAAACACTTTGTTCTCAACGCGGTTGTAAAAGTAATACCCCTTGGTTTCCTTAGGGTAACCAACGAAAATAACCTTGTCAGATTTAGGTGCTAACTTATCAGAGACAAGTCTCTTCACATAAGCTTCGCAACACCAAATCTTCATGAAAGACAAATTAGGTTTTCTTTCATGCCACATCTCATGTGGGGTCTTAGGAGCCGATTTAGTAGGGACTCTGTTCAGTGTGAACGCAGCAGTCTCTAATGCATGTCCCCAAAAGGATATAGGAAGGTCTACTTGACTCATCATCGAACGAACCATATCTAATAAGGTTCTATTCCTCCTCTCGGAAACACCATTCCATTGTGGCGTTCCGGGTGGAGTCAACTCTGAAACAATTCAACAGTTTTTGAGATGATTGTCAAACTCTTGGCTCAAATACTCACCACCATGATCGGATCGAAGTGCTTTAATTATTTTGCCAAGTTGATTTTTTACTTCATTTTGAAATGTTCTAAACATCTCAAACGATTCACTCTTTGACTTCATTAGATAGACATAGCCATATCTAGATAAGTCATCGGTGAATGTAATGAAATACCAAAATCCTCCCCTAGCAATGCTGCTCATTGGTCCGCATACATCAGTATATACTAGGCCCAATAAGTCACTAGCCCTTTCACTACTCTTAGTGTAGGGTGGTTTGGTCATTTTACCCAATAAACAAGATTCGCATATCTCATATGATTCATAATCATGTGAGTCTAACATTCCATCTTTGTGGAGTTTAGAAATGTGTTTCTCGTTTATATGACCAAGCCGGCAATGCCACATGAACGAGTTGTTCACGTCATTCGGTTTAGATTTCTTATCCACATGATAAACATTTTCAACACTATTTTGTTTCTCATCAACATCAAGAACATAAAGGCCATTAAATGAATTTGCAATACCATAAAGCATATCATTTAAATAAATATAAAACTTCTTATTCGAAATAAGAAAATTATACCCCTCATTATCCAAACAAGAAACAGAAATAATATTCCTACTCAAATCCGGAACATAGTAACAATTGTTCAAAACAAGTACTAAGCCACTAGGTAAAGTTACATCATATGTCCCTACGGCTAATGCAGCAACTCTTGCTCCATTCCCAACATGCAGGTCAACTTCACCTTGTTTGAGTAGCTTCCTATTTCTCAGTCCCTGCACATTTAAACAAATGTGAGATCCACATCCGGTATCTAATACCCATGAACTAGAAACAGAAAGGAAAATATCTATCATATAGATACTTGAAGTAGTAGCAATCGTATTGCCCTTCTTCGCCTTTAGGCCATCCTTGTAAGCCTTGCAGTTGCGCTTCCAATGACCAACCTCTTGGCAATGATAGCAAACCGTATCCTTTTGAGATGCCTTGGGAGCCTCTTTGGCTTCAGCAACCTTTGCCTTAGGCTTAGCAACACTTGCTTTACCTTTGCCATCCTTCTTGAACCCTTTACCTTTGTTAACCATTAACACAGTATCGGTTTTAGGCTTCTTGATATTCATCTCTGCGGTCTTAAGCATCGCATGCAATTCTGAGATATTTTTATCCATGCCAGTCATGTGATAGTGCATAATAAAATGACTATAACTTTCAGGCAATGAATTCAATATTAAATATGTGGCGAGTTCCAAACTCAACGAATTTCCAAGCCTATCGAGACGCTCAATGTAACCCTTCATCTTAAGGACATGAGCTTCCATCGATTGCCCCTCTTGCATCTTGCATGCAGTTAGGGCCTTAAGCACATCATACCTCTCGTTTCTTGCTTGCACTTGAAACATTTTCTTTAAGCGCTCAGCAAGATCAAATGTTGCATCTATGTGCTCAAGGTCCTTCTGAAAAGCCTTAGACATAGTGGCTTACATAAGGCATGGAACATCCATAGAATCATCATTATGTTTCTTATGTGCATCCCTATCAGCCCTAGAAGCATTTGGAGCAGGTTTAGGTGGAATGGGTTCATTGAGAACGTACAGTTTCTTCTCTTGCTTTAGAACAATTCTAAGGCTTCTGATCCAATCAGAATAGTTTGTACCATTCTCCTCAAGCTTGTCCTTCTCAAGGACAGATCGCAGTGACAGGGGTTGATTATTATGTGTAGCCATTCTACAATAAAATATGCAAACAATATAAACATATATCAATAAACACATTTATCATCTAAGAGCAAATAATGTATTTCATAAATACTCCCACTAAATTATACACCTTCAAATACAAACATGTATCATATAATCATAGTAGGCTAAGATCCATATTTCACTTGATTTTGGTTTAACTGAGTCAATGCCCAAAATCAAGCTGTTAGGTAGAAACATCAATCATATCACTATATGACTCTTAGATCTTTTATGAGATTTCAATAGACATCATATGTCAAAATCATGTTTTAAATCTCATCTATGCCTTGGGTCAAATCTCATTTGAAAGCACCAATTAAATCAAAACCTTTTTTAAACATGTGAGACATGGAACGATGCACCTAACTGAGTCAAAACTACATCAACCATTATCTCACCTTGATCACAAATTAAGATATAAGATGCACCCAACTGAGTCGAAACTACATCAAATATCCTAACATATCACAAGTGTTCTAATCAATGAATGGCATAAGATTTAAATATTTAGAAGGTTTTCAACATGTAACAAATATCGCATGGTTGTAACATAGATCTCATGTGAACATAATCATGAACATAGGGCTTCACAAAATTTCATACAAACAATTTGATTCAATTTTGAGAAATTACAAATCTAATTTAATCATATTAAAAGATTAATAACCTATGTGATAAATTAATCTAATTAATTCATCATAAATCATGAACATGGTATATCTCATATACTTGTTTTTCATAAAAAACAAAACACATGGAATCTAGATCTACTTCATGTAGCATGGTAGCAAATAATCAAATTAAATCTAGCATGCAATTTCAATCCTAATCATGGCAAGACAGGGCTTTGATACCACTATTGGGTTTTGGGGTTACAAACGCAGCGAAAGATTTAATTTTAACATCAAAACCCTAGCCCTATGATCCGTCTAGCATGAAGAGATTAGAAAGTCATGAAATAGAATTACATATCTCGAATGCGATGTAGTTTAACAAAATAGATCTTCAAAATCCAAGCCTTGAATTTTGACAACAAATCGGATCTTCAAACTTCTCCTTGATCTTCAATGTGATGAATTAATCCAAGCCTTAGGTGATAACGTAATCACCCTCTAATGGTAATCCACACGCGAACGAATCCAAGAACACCTTCTTGATGGATTGCTAGATGATCCTCTTGATTATTGAATCAATATTCAATAATCAAAGCCTAAATTATGGAGTAATTTTGGGAAGCCTTTTGATTCAAAATCAATATCAATCTCTAAGGTTTCATAAACTTTAGAACAATGATGTGAGAGAGGAATTATGGCTGCAAAAGACTTGTATTTATATCACATATAAACCCAATTCAAAATAGGTTAGAATTCCTTTGAGAAACCTTTTCCAATATGTCCAAGGAAACGCGGTTTGACCAAAATTCGCCCAGGGCACGACTCGTGCTCCAGGGTACGAGTCGTGAAGAGGCAATACGAGTCGTATCAAGGCTGATTTCAGTCGTGTCACGCTTCGTGACACAAGAAGCACTCGTGCTGGGGTTTGTCACGAGTCGTGACAAGAGTCATGAGTCGTGCTCCTCCCCTGAGTCAACTTGGTCAATGAAAAATCCTTGAAACTCCAAAACGTAGTTGTTTAAACTACTCCTGGCACGAGTCGTGCCCATGAGCATGAGTCGTGCCCTTTCCCAAAAATTCCAGATTTAGCTCGAATCAAATTCGTTCTTTTGTGTGTGACCCAAAAGAAATTATATTATGATGGTAGTGAGTCGAAACATCGACCTCACAAAACATAAGTGACTTCTAGCAAATCATTATGTCCACCCAATTAATATAACATCAAAGCTTGATTCCTTTATAGTTCCAATTTCATAATCCCTTTGTCCACGATGTCCAATTGAACATGAGTCATGGTCTATGTCAACTCATTCCGTTCAATGCTTTCTCGATTCCGAATATATTGATAATGCAAATGCATTTGATCTCTATCAAATCACTTGAGTGCGGCCACACATTTCATCAACATCATTCATCGAGAAGCCCAAGCAAACATCTCTCTTCATAAGAGGGATAAATCCCGTCTTGACTTATCATTCTTCCCTACATGATTCCAATCGTGCTAAGATAGCCCTTATTGCTATCCGATTAAAGATAGGGTTAGACTATATCAAACACGATCTTCGTCATGTGGAAGATGATGATAATCTCAGGTATTAAGGATTCAATAACACAACTATCATGAGATTTATTCATGACACATATGACTATTGACCATGTCATAAATCTCATCGGTAGGTCATGTCCAATACTTGTTCTCTAGCAAGTATCCATAAGTGTAATGTGCATCACATGCATATAATCATCTCCATGATTATCCACTACCAACTTATACTATTTGTTCTCAACAAATAGGGACACACTTCAATATAATAAACATGCAAAACATACAATGAACCAAATAATACTTTCTCTATAATAAATGATAAAGACGATTACATAGCGGTTTAGATAATAAGTCAATCATAACTAAACGCCTAGGGCACTACACCAACAATCTCCCACTTGCACTAGGCTCTATCTATGTATCTAATACCCATGGACCTCACATGACCATCATGCTTAGCTTGTGCGAGGGGCTTTATAAGCGGATCCCCAATGTTATCATCGGTTGATGCTTTTCATATCTTAACATCTCCCCTATCAATGAACTCTCGAATGAGATGGAAATGTCTAAGTATATGTTTGGATCTCTGGTGTGACCTTGGTTCCTTTGCTTGCACAATGGCACCATTGTTGTCACAATAAAGTTTCACCGGATTAGTGATACTTGGAATAACTTCCAAGTCACTAATGAACTTCTTGATCCAAACTGCCTCCTTAGCTGCATCGAATGTCGCTATATATTCGACCTCAGTAGTAGAATCGACAATAGTACTCTGCTTGGAACTCTTCCAACATATCGCACCTCCGTTAAGCATAAACACAAATCCCGACTGCGATCGAAAATCATCCTTGTCGGTTTGGAAGCTAGCATCTGTGTAACCTCTTACAACAAGATCTTCTTCCATCCCTCCAAATACCAAGAACGCATCCTTAGTCCTTCGTAAGTACTTTAGGATCGTCTTGACTGCCATCCAATGGTTCTCACCCGGATCAGATTGGTAACGACTTGTCATGCTCAAAGCATACGAGACGTCAGGTCTAGTGCAAATCATAGCGTACATGATAGATCCAATAGCCGAAGCGTATGGAACATCATTCATCCTCTTTCGTTCATCAGTTGTCTTAGGACACTGAGTCTTACTAAGAGTAACACCATGACCCATTGGCAAGTTTCCTCTCTTAGAATTTTCAATCTTGAATCTTCTAAGAACCTTGTCAATGTAGGTACTTTGACTCAAACCAATGATCCTCTTAGATCTATCTCTATAGATCTTGATACCAAGTTTATTTAATCGGTGCATGTTTGGTAGACGTTCCCTGAACTCCCCGATAGTTCCTGCGAACGATTTTATCAACAGAGTTGGACGGGGCATTCCCCCTATAAGAGAATCAGACATCGAGTCTGATACTTCTGTCACCAAGACAGTTGTTGAGTTAAGTGAGTTGGAAACTTCTTCCACCGAGGAAAAAGAAGAATTTAATTTGGTGATGGCAGACCAAACAATGAATGCTTTTGCCGGGCCGAGAGTCGACACATCGGTGTCGTGCATAGTGTTGCCCGATGCAGCACTGGCTTATGAAATAAAAGGCCAATATTTTAACATGCTCCCTAATTTTCATGGCTTAGCTGGTGAGGATGCACTTGCGTTTTTTAGAGAATTCATGTCTACCGTGAGTGGGTTCCCTATAAAGGAGGGGGTTACTTCGGAACACTTGTGACTGAAGTGTTTTCCGTATGCACTGAAAGATAAAGCCAAAACTTGGCTAATTTTACTTCCTTCTAGTAGCATCACTAGTTGGGATGCTTTGCATGATGCTTTTCTTACTAAATTTTACCCTTATGATGCTTTGACTAATTTTAGGGTGAAAATTATGGGATTTGCTCAGGAATCGGGGGAAGCCTTTCACGAGGCATGGGATAGATTTAGGATGCTACAAATCTAGTACCCCCCACCATAACTTCCCTGCTTCTATGTTGCATCAAACTTTTTATGGGGCTTTATCCCCTGAATACCAATCAATGGCAGATAATGCAGCAGGAGGTAGTTTGGGAAGCAAGACTGTCCAACAGTGCCAGGAATTATTTGAAATGTTGAGTGCTAATTCTCAACAAAAGGGATAAAGGAGGACAACAAGGGGAGTGAATGAGGTAGGGCTGAGCAATGAGATTGCTAAGCAGTTTGCATTACTAAACCAAAGATTTGATAAATTAGCTTTGCAAAATGCTTCTTCTTCTTCTATGCCTTCTGCTGCTCATCTTGTTTATGATAGTTGTGTTACATGTGGATCTAAATCTCATGATTATAACTCATGTCCCACTACTAGTCCCTATAGCTATGACACTGAGCAGGTACAGGCGATGCAAGGATTTGGTCAGAGGTTCCCACCAAGCAACAATCAGTACGGTAATACGTACAATCCAGGGTGGCAAGCAGGGCCGAGCCATCCCAATCTGTCATGGGGTGGAAATCAACAGAATAAAACTCTCCATCCCTAACCACCTCAGGGGATATATGAGAGGAATAAAGAGCTTTGGGAAGAGGCCATGGATCAGATGAGAGCGGAGCAACTTCAAGCAAGGGCAGAGCAGCAGCAAGCAAGTAACAACCAAGCTGCTGCAATGAAAAAGTTGGTGACCTAACTGGGTCAATTAACTGAAGCATTACAGGGACGACAGACGGGTACATTCCCTAGCCAAGGGGAGAAAGCTAAGGCCATCATCACCTTAAGGGGTGGCAAATAGGTAGACAATCAGGTAGCTTCTCCTTCTTCTCCCCCTAAACCCCCTGTTGTTGAGTCCCCTGTTGTGGAATCCCCCAATGTTGAAAATGTGATTGTGGAAGATGTTGTGTCTGATGATAAGGGTACAAATGGATTGGAGAAAGATGTGACTGTCGATGCTCCCATCCCCAAGCCATATGTACCGCCCGTTCCTTTTCCTGGAAGATTTTTGAGAAATAAACTGGATCATCAAATGAAAGAGCTGATTGACATGTTTTCGAAAGCCAATATAAATTTGCCTCTTTTGAATGTGATAAAGAATGTTCCAGCTTATGCAAAATTCTTTAAAGAAATAAATTCCAGGAAAATTCAGTACGGGAAAGATGATAAATTGTTGTTGGGTGAGAGTGCGAGTGCTGTGGTCAAACATAGTCTTCCGCCAAAAATGAAAGACCCCGGGAGTTTTCTAATTTCCATTACTTTGGGGGATTCTAACATGGTGAAGGCTATTCTTGATCTTGGGGCCAGCATTAATTTATTTCCCTATCACATGTATCTTGAGTTGGGTTTACCTGAGCTAAAACCCACTATGATGGCCCTACAACTTGCCGATCGGTCCATTAAAAGACCTTGGGCATCGTAGAGGATGTTTTAGTTCAGGTCGGATCATTGATTATTCCAGTCGATTTTGTGGTTCTAGAGATGCCTCGTAGTGAAGGTAGTCACCGTGACTCACCCATATTGCTTGGGCGACAGTTCATGGCAACGACCAACACCGTGATAAATGTTGGTAATGGCACTCTTTCCATGACTGTGGCAAATAAAAAGATTGAAATAAATGTTTTTGATGTAATGAAAAATCCGGCGGGTCATGATGAGTCTTGCATATTTGTGGATGAGTTTGATGTGGTTGATGACTATGTGAGTGAGATTTCATGGCATGAGAGAGATTGTGAGGAGTTAGAGTCGTTGATGTCAATGGGTGGTGAGAAACTTAGGGATAATGCGGATGCTCAACTGATGGCTGTGGACAAGGCCGACGAGCACCATCCTAGTGATGGCCAGTTTCACCCCCTAGGCCACTTCAATGAGAAGTTGGCACCCTCTATTGTTATTCCCCCGATCCTTGAGCTGAAAACTCTCCTTACAAATTTAAAATATGCATTTTTAGGAGAGGGAGAGACTTTGCCTGTTATAATTGCATCTGATTTGACCACGGAACAAGAGGCCCAGTTGATTGCTGTTTTGTGTGAGTATAGAGAGGCCATTGGGTGGACATTAAAGGACATTAAGGGAATTAGTCCCTCGATGTGCATGCATAAAATTCATCTCTTGGATGGTGCTAAGCCGTCTAGGGAGAGACAGAGAAGGTTGAATCCTCACATGGAGGAAGCTGTGAGAAAAGAGGTCCTTAAGTTGTTAGATGCGGAGATTATTTACCCGGTTGCTGAGAGTGAATGGGTAAGCCCGGTACAAGTTGTGCCAAAAAGATCGGGTATTACTGTTGTCCAAAATGAGAAGGGTGAGGATGTGCCAATGAGGGAAGTGACTGGTCTTAGGATGTGTATTGATTTGAGAAATTAAATGATGCAACCAAGAAAGATCACTTTCCATTGCCTTTTATTGATCAGATGTTAGAGAGGTTGGCGGGGCATTCTTATTGCTGTTTTCTTGATGGTTTTTCGGGGTACAATCAGATTGCCATAGCCCTTGAAGACCAATCCAAAACCACCTTCACATGTCCTTTTGGCACGTATGCATTTAGGAGGATGCCTTTTGGGCTTTGCAATGCACCTGCGACATTTCAAAGGTGTATGACATTCATGGATGACTTTTCTGTTGTTGGGGATAGTTTTGAGGGTTGTTTAAAGAATTTGGCATATGTGTTGAAAAGGTATTATGAAACCAACTTGATTTTTTTTTTATTCTTACTTTTTCTTCTTTTAAAAAGAGGATCAACATATGTTCCCATATTCTCCCCATTGGTGACTCGAACTCGGGACCTTTGGTCTCAAGCGAGGAGTGCCTACCACCAAGCTACAACCTTCTTGTCAAAAAACAACTTGACTTTGAGTTGGGAAAAGTGTCATTTTCTTGTGAAACATGGTATTTTGTTGGGGCACATTGTGTCGAGTAAGGGGATTGAGGTTGATAGAGCAAAAATTGATGTGATTGCTAAATTACCTCCCCCGAGTTTGGTTAAGGGTGTGCAAAGTTTCCTTGGGCATGCGGGTTTCTATAGGCGATTCATAAAAGACTTTTCAAAAATTTGTAAGCCTTTATGTAATCTGCTTGCCAAGGATACGGAGTTCATCTTTGATCAAGAGTGTGTTGATGCTTTCAATTTACTTAAAAAAGAAGCTGACTTGTGCCCCCATTCTTTCTAGTCCCAATTGGTCTCACCCTTTTGAGATCATGTGTGATGCCTCGGATTTTGCTATTGGGGCTGTTTTGGGACAAAGGATAGATAAATTACCTTTCGTCATCCATTATGCAAGTAGAACACTTAATGATGCACAACTGAATTACACCACCACTGAAAAAGAGTTTTTGGCTGTTGTGTTTGCTTTGGAAAAATTTTGTTCTTACTTGCTTGGGTCGAAGGTAATTATTTATTCTGATCATACTGCATTGAGATATTTGCTTAATAAGAAGGATGCTAAGCCTCGTTTGTTGAGGTGGATGTTGTTGTTACAGGAATTTGATGTTGAGATTCGGGATAAAAAGGGGACTGAAAATGTGGTGGTGGATCATTTATCGAGGCTTGAGGACTATTCGTATCAATGTCGAAGAAAGTATGATTCCGGTTAATGAAGATTTTTCAGATGAACAACTTCTTGCTGTACATGTCCAAGAGCCTTGGTATGCTGATTTTGTTAATTACTTGGTGTCTAATATGATTTCGCCAGATTTCACATATGAACAAAAACGTAAGTTTAGGTCTGATGTGAAACACTACATTTGGGATGATCCTTATTTGTGGAAAATGTGCCCGGACAAAATTGTTAGGAGATGTGTCCCGGACCATGAGCAAAGTAGTGTGTTGAGATTTTGTCATGAACTCCAATGTGGGGGTCGTTTTAGTGGCCAAAAGACCGCTAGGAAAGTGCTTCAATCGGTCTTTATTGGCCCACTTTGTTCAAAGATGCTCAAGAGTTTTGCATTAGGTGTGATAGATGTCAACGGTCCGGGAACATAGGAAGAGAGATGAGATGCCTTTACAACATAATCTGATAGTTGATATTTTTGATGTTTGGGCATTGAATTTATGGGTCCATTTCCCTCGTCCCATGGCTATTTGTACATACTTGTGGTTGTTGATTACGTCTCAAAATGGGTGGAGGCAATTGCCACCCAGACTAATGATGCTAATGTTGTTTGCAAGTTTGTTCGTGAGAATGGGGTAGTTCACAAAGGTATGGGGTAGTTCACAAATGATTGATTACGAGCAATCATTAGTAACCAAGGGACGCACTTCACAAACTGGATGTTCAAGCGGTTGTTGAAAAAGTATGGGGTAGTTCACAAATTAGCCACGGCCTATCATCCTCAAACTCCGGGTCAAGTAGAGGTGAGCAATCGCCAAATCAAAGGGGTGCTTGAGAAAACAGTGCGCCCGAATCGCAAGGATTGGTCTCTAAAATTATGTGATGCATTGTGGGCATATCAGACAGCATACAAGACCCCTATTGGCATGAGTCCGTATCGTATCGTGTATGGAAAGGAGTGCCATCTCTCGGTTGAAATGGAACATAGAGCTTACTGGGCAACCAAAGAGCTCAACATGGATTTGGCTCTAGCGGGAGAAAAGAGGTTGCTTGATTTGGATGAGCTTGAAGAGCTTCGGCAAGACAGTTATGAGAGTGCAAAGTTGTATAAAGAGAGGACCAAACGATACCATGATAAAAATTTGAAACCCAAGTTCATAAGGCCGGGTATGAAGGTTCTTCTCTTTAACTCTCGTTTAAAGCTCTTTTCGGGCAAGTTGAGTTCTAGATGGTCAGGTCCATATGATGTGGTGCGTGTGTATCCGCACGGAGCAGTTGAACTCAAGAACCCAAAAGATGGGAATGTGTTTAAAGTGAATGGTCACCGAGTGAAACCGTATTACGAAGGGGTGTCCATTTTGGAAGACATCAATGAGATTGATGTGATCGAGTTGGTGGACCCGGAGGAGGCCACCTAATTTTTGTGGGGCATGACGTCGAGCTTAACGACTATAACCAAAGCGCTGATTGGGAGGCAACCCAACGTAGGTAACATTTACTGCTTTCGGTATTTTCCTTTCAAGTGATTATCATCTTTGCATTTACGTTATGTTGTGTTTTTCTTGGTTTATGCCATGAGGACATAGCATTCTTTAAGTGTGGGGATGGTGATATATTATAAAAAAATTGTGTTTTTCGTCTTTTATTTCGTGAACGTGTCGAACTACGGTGACCTGAGCCTATTCTTGTTGGGCAGTCCGCCCACATTAATGGGGACGTAGGCAACGAAAGTGCGGTCAAAATGTGAGTCAATTTTAGTGTATCAATAGATATTATGCTTTGTGTGTTGTTTTGTGGTGATGTGCAGATAAGGAACCAACCAAAATTCCACTGTTGAGCTGGGCGACCACCTAGGATGAGTTGGGCGACCGCCCATGTTGATTTGTAAGATTGGTGGAGCATGCTGTATAGGTGAGCGGCCGCCTAGGTGATGTGGGCGACCGCCCATGACTGAATGAAAAAAAAAAGTTAAAACCTACGTATAGATGAGCGGCCGCCAAGGGTTATATGGCCGACCGCCCAAGGTTGATTTGAAAAGTTTGTGGAACCTGCTGTATTGATGGGCGACCGCTCAAATGGTGTGGGCGACCGCTCAGGTTCGTATTTCGTAAATGGGAAAATTTTCTGTGCATGTGGGCGACCGCCCAAGGTGTATGTGGGCGACCGCCCAGGGGTAAAATCTGGCGTCTCTAATTACCCTAAACCGTGCCTCCCCTTTCTCTCTCTCTAAAAATTCAAAATTGCCTTTATCTCTCTTCAATTTTTGCCCACTTCTCTTCCTCTCTCTAAAATTCTATCCTCCACGCAACCAAAGCCTCAATCTCTTCTCCCTAAATTGCCTTCCCCCACCATAGTCAACTCCCTAAACCAAAAGTGAAACCCATTTGATCATTTTCAAGCAAGCTTTTGAAGAAATTTTGAGAAATTGCAAAGAGAAGGATAAGGTGGAAAGGTTGGATTTTGAAGCTCAAAGGTGAGAGATTTGTGTGGGAATCAGTGTGCAAAGGAGTGGTCTTTCTTTTCCGGTCATCTTCAACATTTCCGTCGAAATTCCGGCAAACTCCGGTGACTGCTCCGGCGAATTTTCCGGGCAAGTAAGATTTCAACCTCGTTTTCTTTAGTGCCTAGTTTGTGGAAGTTTTTGTGGGTTTTGGAATCATAATGTCAAGACAAAGGAATCCCCCTGTCCCGAAAGTTGTTTTTGATGCAACCAAATTTGTGGGAAGCAAAGCGAAAATCTTTTTTGATAAATATGAAAATAAGGGTTTCACAGTTGAAAATGAGTTCAAGCCCGAGGAGCTTGAGTTAGATGAAATTTTTCAAAGATATGGTTGGGGTAATTTGGCGAGTCGACCGGTTAATGAGGCGTCGACATTGTTAGTAAAGGAATTTTATGCGAATGCATTTGAGGCGGGGGATGAGAGAAAGATGGCTTTTGTGAGGGGCAAGTATGTGGGTTACACTGGTGAGGATATTAATAGTTATTATGGGATGAGGTCTCCCGGGAGGGAGAATAATTCATGTGCTTACTATACTAATGCCCAGATAATGGAGAGAAATGTGGCAGGTAATCTCGATAGGTTGGCCCCGTCTATTGTGGATATTGACTTGACAATGTTGAGAAACGGGTATGTGAAGAAGGCGCGGGATTTGAGTTTTAGGATGAGGTCCTTACATAGGTTTATTTGTGAGCGCATCATGCCCACGTCTCACTATAATGATGTGCATTGGAGGTGAGCCTTACTGATGAATGTGGTGTTGACCGGTCAAAACTTCAATACCAGTCTGACAATATCCGTGGAAATTGTAAATACCTACAAGGCTATGGTACCGTTCAATTTCAATTTTCCACTATTGATTTCTGGGTTGATTGAGCGGGCTGGAGTTAATTTTGCACATCAATGCATTGTGAGGGATATTGTATCATCGGGGACGGCTGTAAGTAAAAGGTCCCTCACAATAAAGGGACATGCCCCGCATCAAGGAGAGGGTTCATCAAGAGGAAGGAGAGAGAGAGCTGTAGAGGAGGAGATGGAGGAACAACAATTTACCCCTACTGAGGCAGCATATTACATGGCGGGTCACATGGATTCTTTGGCAAGTGAGATTGGGGAGCTGCGAGGACAGTATGCTAATTTTGATCAGAGACTAGCGAGCATGGAAGAGAGCCAGAGGCAAATGCAGTCTCTGATTACTGAGGATCATTTCGCTGCAAGTATGTGGAGGCAACGTATGGAAGATGAGCAGACGGCGATATTTCACGAGATAAGGGACAGGCTTCCACCTTCCATCGCCGCAGCATATTCCATATCATCCACCTCAGTATCGTGACCCACAGGAGATGATGGGATGGCCTTCCTGGGATGAGCAGTCGTCGTCCTCACAGCAGCAGCAGCACATCTCAGACACGAGCAGGAGTGGCTCATTTGGTCCTTGGGACCATTATTATCGGTGATTCTGGTTGGAGGTACCTCTATTCCCTATTTGCATTAGGGACAATGCAACTTTTTGTTTGGGGGGTGGGGTACAGTTTATCATGGTTTGTGCTGTTTTCATCACCATATGTACATGTGTAGATGTTTTTATGTTTCAAAAAAAAATGAAAAGAAAAGAATAGAGAGGCTAAGTGAAAACCGGAAACGGCACTTAGGCAAAAGGTGAGAACTTGAGTAGATAGCATCCTTTGTTCACCGGAGTGGAGTCATAAGGGGGTTTGGAGCTGGGTTAGGATCACAATTGGATATGGAGGTTTGGTTTAGTGGTGTTAGGGTAGAAATCCTCGTTTAATTTGGAGTGATAAGGGGTGTTGGTGAACAGCACGAGGTAAGTCTTTGTTGAGGACCCTTAACCTAACATTGACTTTTGTTGAGGGAGTTACATTATTATAGTGTGAGATAGTGTGGGGGAATTTTTAGGACATTTTAGTTTCCCCCCATTACATTGTGTGGGCCCTAGTTTGGATGATCATTGTTATCATGGGAGTTGATATCAAACTAGGGCTATTTATCTTTCTTTTGGGAGCCTTATGGAGACGGAGTTTTGTATACTCCGGTAGTTCTTCATTGATTGACTTGTGTTGGCGTGTAGAGGAGACTAGGAATCATTTTCTTCCACACGTCTGCTTTAGACCTGTTTTAGATTGGATTTAGGATATTACTCAGGGACGAGTAATGGTCTAAGTGTGGGGGAATTTGATGAGTTGGTTTTGATACATATTATTTGTTTGAACATAAATGATCCAATGAACTCTAAACCGACTCACAACTAGATTCAAGTAAGAGAAGAAGATGAAGACGAAAGCGTGTACCTGAAGAATCCATTGTGTGTTCTTGATCTTGTTCTTTGAATAAAGGAGAGAGTAGGGAGATAGTCTTCTAAATGATAGTGCCCACACTTTGTTCTTCTTTAATGAATGAAGAGAGGATTTGTGACTGAATTTTTTGTGAATGTAAAGTGTCTCAAATGGCTGTTGGATAGCCTTTATATAGATAGAGAAGGGGCACTTCATTTAGGGACTACACCCTTTCATAAAGTTGATGTTGTGAAGTTACCATTATGCCCATCATTTAATGGTACTTACACCTAATGGGATTCTACATATTTTGTCTATACTTTAACATTATTAAATGATTATAACACATGAATTAAATAATACATATTAATTAATACATGTTCTAACAATCTCCCACTTGGATTAATATTAATATGTATCTTTTACTAAATAAATTCCTTAAATCATTTATAATATGAATGACAACCCTTATGTGCACTTTTGTTGTCATCCAATACAATCTCGTCCATTAGTCTTATAAGTATAGGGACTAAAGGGGCAGTCATTGTAATTGATTCGCAACTAAACCCACATTATTCACATATACATATCCAACTAAATGACATAGATTCAGTATAGATATGTAGCATGGAATATTAATGAATACTCTTTCCGTCCCACCAAAACTGATACTTATTTTCTTTTTGGTTCGTCCCAACCAAACTGATACTTCCCAAAATGGAAGTGAATCTTTACTATTTACCCCACTTATTCTCTCTCCTATTTCACTTTTACACTCACAACATTCTCTCTCCTAACTATTCCTCCCACTCATTCTCTCTCCTATTTAATTCTTCATACTCACAACATTTTCTTTCACTTTTTCTCTCTATTACTTTTCCTTAATCCGCGTGCCCAGAAATTTGGTATCAGTTTTGGTGGGACTGAGGGAGTATATATTATGAACGTATATATATATATATTCTCCAACTAGTCCTACTTAACCAAATGAGATCAATATAAATAAAAACCAACATAAGGAAATAGAAAACAATACAAACTCTCACTGTTTTAAGCATTATCAAAAGTTATTACACCCATATGAGCAACATGCTCGTGAAATACTAAAGGAGATAACGCCTTAGTAAATGGATCCGCAAGCATAGAGTTTGTACCAATAAGTTCTATTTCTATTTGTTCATTTTGTACTCTCTCTCTTACAACAAGAAACTTAATATCTATATGCTTAGATTTAGATGAACTTTTGTTGTTGTTGGAGTACAATACCGCTGCTTGATTGTCACAATATAGCTTGAGAGGTCTCTCAACATTTATGACAATTCGCAGTCGTTCAATGAATTTTCGCAGCCATATAGCTTGATTGGATGCCTCGTAGCAAGCAACAAATTCGGCTTCCATGGTGAAAGTAGTTACTAATGTTTGCTTGACACTTCTCCAAGAAATTGCTCCACCGGCCAAAGTGAATACATAACCCGATGTTGATTTCCGACTATCTTGGCATCCAGCAAAGTCGGAATCGAAATAACCAACGATCTCAAGGTGATCCGACTTTGTGTATGTAAGCATGTAGTTCTTTGTGTATGGGATTTCTTCCATAAACTTGGATTCAATATTATTTTTAGGACATTACTTTAGACTGAATTTATCTCCCTTAGAGACAGGGGTGTCATTTGGTTTACAATTTTGCATGCTAAATCTTTGTAATACCTTCTCTATATAGCTCTTTTGTGATAATCCTAAAATACCTTGTGAACGATCACGATGTATTTGGATTCCTAATACAAAAGAAGCTTCACCAAGATCTTTCATCTCAAATTTGTTTGAGAGAAATTTCTTAGTTTCCTTAAGAAGTTCCTTATTATTACTAGGAAGTAAAATATCATCCACATATAAGACCAAAATTATAAATCTACTCCCACTGAACTTATGGTACACACAATTTTCACCAAGATTCATTTCAAAACCAAATGAAAGAATAACTTGATTAAATTTTAAGTACCATTGACGAAATGCTTGCTTAAGCCCATAAATTGATTTCTTATGTTTACAAACTAGTTGACTAGTTTGATCCGAATCAGTCACCATTTCTGATTTCTTCATATAGATAGTTTCCTCAATGTCGCCATTGAGAAAAGCTGTCTTTACATTCATTTGATGAAGCTCAAGATCAAAATGTGTTACTAATGCCATAATGATCCTAAAAGCATTTTTAGAGGATACCGGTGAAAATTTTTCTTTGTAATCAATGCCTTCTTTTTGAGTAAATCCTTTAGCGACAAGACGAGCCTTATGTCTTTCCACATTACCTTTTGAATCCTTTTTGGTCTTAAAGACCCATTTACACCCAATGGGTTTCACATTCTTAGGTAATGGGACAAGATCCCAAATGTCATTATCTTTCATGGATTTTAACTCTTCATTTATGGCATCAATCCACTTATGAGAATTTGGACCTCTAATGGCTTCATGAAAGGTGATTGGTTCATCTCCCACTAAACCTAATGGTTCTTCATTCTCGGCAAGATATACATCATAATAATCCGGAATAGCACTCCTTCTTGCTCTATTAGATCTCCTTAAGGGCACCGGTTCTTCTTGATCTTGCGGGTGTTGAATTTCCTCATCAACATTTTCATGTTGTTAATTAATAGGAGAATTAATGTTATTTTGAATTATATGTTCTTGTCGAATTTCAGGCACAGGTGCTTGATTTTCGATAGGAACTATAGGAAGAGATATATAAATGGATACCTCCTCTAACTCTTCAAATTCAAAATTACTATTCAATTTTTCCCCTCTAAAATCAACATCCTCAAAAAACCTAGCATTTCTCGTCTCAAAAAATGTTCTAGTTTTAGGGTCATAGAATTTATACCCCCTAGATCTCTCAGCATACCCTACAAAATAGCTACTAACAGTTTTAGGGTCCAGTTTGCCCTCATTGGGCCTATAAGGCCTACCTTCTGCTGGACACCCCCATACATGAAGATGATTTAAGGACGGTTTCTTATTCGTCCATAACTCATAAGGGGTTTTGTCGGTAGCTTTTGAAGGAGCTCTATTAAGTAGATAAGTTGCGGTTTTCAATGCATCGCCCCATAATGAGTGAGGTAAAGAAGTACAAGAAACCATACTTCTAACCATATCTTTAAGGGTTCTATTACGTCTCTCTGCTACACCATTCATATTGGGTTTCCCCGGCATGGTGTAGTGAGGGACAGTCCCACACTCTTCTAAAAAGCGAGCAAAAGGACCCGGACGTTGTTCTCCCGAACCGTCATTCCGTCCGTAGTATTCACCACCACGATCGGATCTAACGTTCTTAATAGTCTTTCCAAGTTGATTTTCAACTTCGGCCTTAAAAGACTTGAAAAGATCCAAAGATTGAGACTTTTCATGAAG
Organism: Adenophora triphylla var. japonica; assembly: GCA_022495995.1. NCBI lineage: Eukaryota > Viridiplantae > Streptophyta > Magnoliopsida > Asterales > Campanulaceae > Adenophora > Adenophora triphylla. The sequence continues at coordinate 52,644 of JAFEMH010006864.1, read as the reverse complement.
CAAATAAATGTATCCATAACGAGAGAAATCGTATATGAACGTGATAAAATATGTTTGACCGTTCCATGAAGGGGTAGTGAACGGTCCACATATATCCGTATGAATAAGTTCTAAGACATTTAAGGCTCTCAAGGATTCTGTGCCTTTAGTGTTTGTAAATTTCCCTTTAAGGCATTCAATACAAAAGTTTTTTTTCCGGAGTATCAAGCTTGTGTAATATTCCCTCGGACACAAGCTTGTCAATTCTCCTTTTAGAGATATGACCCAAACGCCTATGCCACAAGGTATAAGAATTTTTACTTGAAAACTTTCGTTTTGTGCCTCGAGAATTAGTTTCATTATTATGGGACTCATTTATTGAATTGACTGTGTCAAGCAAGTATAGATTATCAACATAAGATAAAGTACTAGTACCAAAGAGCTTTGAATTGAAATATAAATCACATTTATTATTACCAAAGAGACAGGAATATCCTTCCCTATCTAAGGCAGTAATTGAAACCAAATTCCGTCTAAAAGACGGTATAATAAATGTATTATTCAAAACCAAATAAAATCCAGTACTTAAACATAATCTAAAGGTCCCTATGCCTTCAACTTCTACCGGCTTTCCAGCTCCCATGTAGATATATCTTTCATCTTTATTGGGTGTTCAGTAGTTCAGGCAACCCTGCATACATGAACTTATGTGAGTAGTTGCACCAGAATCTAACCACCATATATACGAAGGAATCGAAACTAAATTTGCCTCAGTACAAACAAGGCCAAAAGACATACCTTTCTTAATTCACCATTAGCGATACTTAGGGCAGTCATTCTTCATGTGCGTAAGGTCCTTGCAAAAGAAGCATTTCTTCGCCTTTTGATCATTGAATGATCCCTTAGGCTTCTTTGTTGCAACCGCAACCGCAATCTCCTTCCCTTTTCTCTTTGTCCCACGAGAAGAGGTAGATGCAAAATGGGCACTTTCGGATTTTATATGTTTCAATCTATCTTCTTCCTCCGTCATATGTGAAATTAATTCATTAATATTTCACTTGTCCTTTTGACAATTATAGGTCGTTTCAAAATGACCAAATTGAGGAGGGAGAGAAATTAAAGCCAAATGCACAAGCAAGTCTTCCGATAAGTCCAACTTGAGTGCTTTTAATTTCGCTGATAGGTGAAACATTTCCATTATGTATTCCCTTAAGTTTTCGGTATCCTTATACCTCATGGAAACAAGCTTCCTCAAGGTAGCACTTGTTTCCGATTTCTCGCCTTTTGCAAAGTGTTCCTCTAGGGCATCCAAGAAACCTTTAGCACCAACATCCTCGGAGACACTATTCATAAAAGTCTCCGGGACTGCATTTTGCATGATACTTAGGCTCACCCGATTAGAACAGTTCCACCTCTCTAGACTTAAGCGTTCTTCCGCAGTGCTTTTGTCAGTAAGAGGGGCGGGACTTGGTTCTCTTAATACGAGATCAAGGTCCATACAGCCTATGATCATTGTTATTTTCTTTTTTCAAGTTTTAAAATTAGTCTCAATAAGCAAAGGTATATTGTTTATAGCAGTAGTTACGGATGAAGCATTAATCAAATCTGAGGGAAAAGAACAAGATGAAACACAAAACATATATAAGAATCTACACAATGATTAATTATATCAATGAATTCCATCAAAATAAAAAGATAATCAACATGACATCAAGACTAATCTTTGAATTGCGAATTGACTCATAATTTGATTCATCTTAGGGTGAACAAATAATCTAAACAATACATTTTAAATACTTGCCTTCCTTTGGGCCGGTTCAAGTATAAAAAATGTCCTAAAGTTTAAGATACTTGTTATCCAGCAATAAAGAATACAAACAATTCATTTTAAACACCCGTCTTTCTTTGGAATGGTACAAAGTATTTAAAATAACCAAAAATTTTTATTCAATTATTATCCCATGAATGCAAATACTTAGTCAACAACAAGGTCTCCTTTGGGAAACAAGCATGTTATCACATATCAATAAGAACATTCATCACTTTAACAAATTTGTATTTAAATAACGTAAATTACTTTGGCAACATTATTATTTAAACAATGAATAAATTTGTTTAAGCATATAATTAATCGTGCTTTAGGGCACAAATTAATGTGTACTTTACTCAAATAATGAATGAAAATTGATCAAAATAGCAAAAGATTGAAAATTTTGAAAATCTGGCCTAAATAAGTCTTGCTCGGCCGAGTCAAGGAAGGTGCTCGGCCGAGCAAAAGACTCCAGAGAACATTCCTTTCTGATCCCTTGTGCTCGGCCGAGTCTTAGGGGTGCTCGGCCGAGTTCTTAGAGGTGCTCGACCGAGTCCTTATGGGTGCTCGGCCGAGCATCATGACCGTTGGATGGCGCCTTTTCAAAAAAAAATTCAAACGTTGTGCTGATACAAATGGGGTGCTCGGCCGAGTCAAGGAAGGTGCTCGGCCGAGCAGACCTTGAATGTCAAAATTTCTAGATTTTGACTATCAATCCTTAATTTAATGGTGAATTAATATTCAACCAAAGCAAGTTGATCCGCATACTCACAACACATTTTTAAATGTGTGGCCATGCATTTGAACAAACTCACAACGCATCCAATGATGGTGGCTATGTTCAAAATGAGATAATCTTACATTAAGAATTGAAAGCCTTTTGAGTAAAACCAAAATTTAGAATTTAGAATTTAATACAAGACTCTATAATCTGAATTAGAGTATGATAATAATTTAAGAACACATGATAAACATGAAATCTTTTCAAGAATTAAAAGCATAATAAAACATAAAGGTTTTTCATAATACTCAATCTTGATCTAGAATATGAGCAGGCTCTGATACCAATTGTTTGAACATAAATGATCCAATGAACCCTAAACCGACTCACAACTAGATTCAAGTAAGAGAAGAAGATGAAGACGGAAGTGTGTACCTGAAGAATCCATTGTGTGTTCTTGATCTTGTTCTTTGAATAAAGGAGAGAGTAGGGAGATAGTCTTCTAAATGATAGTGCCCACACTTTGTTCTTCTTTAATGAATGAAGAGAGGATTTGTGACTGAATTTTTTGTGAATGTAAAGTGTCTCAAATGGCTGATGGATAGCCTTTATATAGATAGAGAAGGGGCACTTCATTTAGGGACTACACCCTTTCATAAAGTTGGTGGTGTGAAGTTACCATTATGCCCATCATTTAATGGTACTTACACCTAATGGAATTCTACATATTTTGTCTATACTTTAACATTATTAAATGATTATAACACATGAATTAAATAATACATATTAATTAATCCATGTTCTAACATTATTTACCTATGTCTCCGGACATTTTACATCCATTTTAATGTATTTAGAATAGTTTTGATGTAATTTAGAGAACTTTTGGGAGTTTGAGAGTTTAGTGATTTTTATTGTGATTTAAAGGCATTTTTAATATTTATTTGCCTAATGTAATAGTTTAGGGAAATTAGTGGCAAAGATTCATTGAAGACCAAAGCCAACCAAGAGTATTGAGGAAGATTGAGGACTGTTCAGGCATTAGAAGCAAATTGGCTCGAGGACCTGGGAGTAATTTTGAAGAATGCAGAAGAAGGAAATGCCCAGAATCGACTGTTGAAGTGGGCGGCCGCCGAGGTCAAGGTGGGCGACCGCCCATGTGAGATTTACGCTGAAGACCAAGTTGTTGTGCAAGTGGGCGGCCGCTCAGCCCCCACATGGGCGACCGCCCATGTCCCGTTTTCAGAATTTTCGTTTCCTTTTCTAAGGAGGATTTTATGCTCATTCCCAGTTTGACACCCTTGCTGGCCCTAGGATAAATAGAAACTGCAGGGGATTAGTATTTTTATGCTTTATTTTCTCTTTAGTTTTCAAGGTTTGAAGAATTGAAGAATTTCATCTCTTCAATCATTGGTTCAGGTTTATGTTTCTTTATTCAATTTTTGTAATTCTTAGTATGAGCATGAGTAGCTAAATTTCTATTAGTTCGCGGATTGGTTGTAGCCCTTATTTGATCTTTATGCTAAACTTTTAATCCTCTTTTAATTGTGGTTTTAGTTCATCCTAATATTTTTAATTTGTATTTGATACAATTCTTGCACTTGCGTGGAGAATTGTGCATGAACACTGTTAGGGTGATTGGACTCGATTGACGATCTTGCGTGAATCGATTGAGTCTAGGTTTCATCAATTATTTTGTTCTTAATGAATTGAGCTTTTGTTGGTTTGATCTTGCATGATAATTGATAATTGCTCAATAAAAGAATTGCAACCCGGCCATCTAACCGTCCCAATTCTTATAAAAGTGAAGAAACCCTAAAACCCAATTAATATTTTTATTATTGAAAAGCATAAAGAGATAATATGTGGTGAACCCAATCCGTGGGCTAGTTGTTTTAATCCTTGAATTACTTCTTTGAATCTGCTTATTTGTTATTTTAGTTGTTTAATTTCCTTTTGTGATTAATTTTTAATAAATCAAAATCTCTGGTTACATTTCGCACAAATTAAATCAACTTGTTAAACACTCAAGTCTCTGTGGTTCGATCCTTACTTGTACCTGCTACTTCGATACTTGTACTTGCAAGATTTTTTATTGCACAGTGGAAATTTCATCCATCACCCATCTACTCCAATTTTGTGCTACCTTCGACCACCACACCATTACCGCCGTCTCCGCCTCCTCTCTCTCTCTCTCTCTCTCTCTCTTCCCATTAACGGTTCTCCATCATCTAGCAGTCCAAATCCCTCTCTCTCTGCGTTTCTTCTTCTTCTCTTCACTTTCTCCTTCTACAAATCACCAACGCCTGCAACCTCCCCTTTCTCCCACATCAAAAACCCTTCCCCTGCACCCACACCTTCTCCCTTGCCCTTGCTCGAGCACCCAACACCAATCCTCCCTTCCTCTCACGCCATCGATCTCCCCTTTTGGATTTTTATCTTAAATTTCATAAGTCTACGTTTGTGTGAGTTTGCGTGTTTGTGTGCGTGTCCATTTGTGTGCTTTTAATTTCATGGATCTGATTTTGATTTCCAAAGCTTTGAATTTGTTTTCTTAAAGTTTGAAAGTTTGAAATTGTTGTTGTTGAACAAAGGCTAGGGTTTAGTTGATTTTTTTTTTTTGAACTGGATTTTGATGTCGTTGGTCTACGGTGGCTGATTAAAGGTGGGAATGCGTTGATGCATTGTTGTGTGGTGGCAAGATGGTGGGTGATTGAATGTTTTTTGACTTAATGTTCTTGTGCTTGTAGTGATTCTATACCCAGATGCGACAATTGAAAGAATATTAGTGGTTGTGGTTGGTGGCTGTTAATGGCGGTTAGTGGTGATAGGTTGCTGTTATGCCTTATAGGGTTGCTGTAGAAAAAATTACTCACCGAGTATAAATCAGTGTTCTAAAAAGCGGTCTAGGCGGCTGTCTAGGTGCTAGGCAATGGCCGGGCGTCGCAATTTACGGCTAGGCGGACTAGGCGAAGCTAGACGGGTTGGATGGATTGGGCGGTTAGGCGAAACGAGTTGGGCTTTTTTAGATTTAATTTAATTTTTATCTTTTTATTCACAAAACAAAAACAAACACAATCAAATACTCCCTCCGTCCCACGTTAGTTGAGACTAACTTTTTGGGCACACCAATTAAGGAAAATGAATAAAATAAGGCATAGTTGAAATAGTCAAAGGATATTAAGGGTTTAAATCTCCCACCTAAACTACTACTTCAACTTTATACAAATAACATTCACAAGTTTAAATCTCCCACCTAAACTACTACTACAACTTTATACAAATAACATTCACAAGTTTCTTAAGCCCATTACAGTAACACAAAATCACAATTCACAAATGGGTATTAACAAAGACATTTCAAAATAGAACTCTTAATCACACAAATGCATAATAATAGTGTCAAAAAAATTAGAGATATGACCTTAATTCTTGAGGAGGCCAAGAACACTTTAATTTCATCTGAAGCCGGATAATATGGACTATCAATGTCCTCCTTACCAAAGAATCTTGGTAAAAGACAAGCGGACATGCGTAGGGTAGAAATGTAGGACTCCGCTTTTGCTTCAATGGACTCAGGCTTCACCTTTATTGGCTCTATACACCCATATGCTAACTCCAGTTCAGCCATAATAGAGTCGGCGGGTTGACTCACTTGAGTCTCAGGCACTTCGGTCTCAAAATCGAGTAGATCTGGACCGGAGTCATTGTGGAAGGGGGGAAATTGAGTGTCGGGGATGCTCGTGATTCCGTAATATGAGCGAGGAATCATAGGAAGAACATCAGAAATTTGCGAATCTGGGCATGATTCATCGAAAAGAAGAGAAGGAATCGTCGCCGACGTATCATCTACGGGCAACGAAACCATGGGATTGATGTTTCTTTCCCTCAAGTATGGCGGATGCATGGAAATCAATGGGAGAAATTAGAAACGGCGGAGTAGAAGAAATGGCTAGGGTTTCTTGAAAGAAAATGAAGAACACGAACTGAAAGGGGATGGATATTGGGTTAGGGTTTTATTTGGATTGGGTTTTATTTGAAATGGGTTTTGTTTTGGATTGGACTAGAGTGGGTAAATTAGGTTGGGGTAAATGTGTTTTACTAATGGCCCAATTAGGATTAGGTTGTGTTTAATTATTTGATTAGGGGTAAAATATGTGGGGTAGGGTGAATATAAAATATTAAAATTTTTGTCACCAAAAGAAAAAGGTAAAGAAGTCTCAACTAACCTGGGACGGAGGGAGTACAGTATCACTAATCGTGACTTCTCTCTTCACCGTATATTGACCTGGTTAGGGCTCAAGACGAGACGACGACGACAACACGGCTACTCTCCCTCTCTTCTCTCCGCTGTTCTCTCTCCACCGTCACTGTAAGCTTCTCTCTCTCTCTCTCTCTCTCTTGAATACACAGTAACTGCTTCTCTCTCTCTTTGCGGTGGAATGATTTTTTATTTGATTATGTTTTTCCCCCTGGTGTATTTTTTAATGTCTTAGAATTGCTGAGTATGTTATATTTTTTGATTTTTTGGTTTTTCCCCTGGTGTATTTTTTCCCCCTGGTTTCTGTAGTAATATAATTCTACGGAATACTTTGTGTCCCCTTCCCTTCCCTTCCCCTGGGTCCAAGCCAGTTTATGGAAAGAGAATTGTTATATAAACCCGTAAAATTGTTGAGTAAACCCGTAACGATAAAACCACCCCAAAAAATTAAAACAAACCCACCACTTTTCCCTTTATACCCCACTCACCCACACACCCACATCCACACCCATTAACCCTTTCATTTACTCTCTCTCACCCACACCACCCACCACCATTTTTAGAGAGAGAAAGAGAGTGAAAATCAGTTTGAGAGAAAGAAAAGAAGAAGAAATCATCTGATTTTTAGAGAGTGAGAGTGAGAAATTTCGATTTTTGGTTCGATTGCATTTAAATTTCTGAATTTGGGTGGTTCGACCGCTATCAACCGAAAATTTGAATCTGATCGGCCAGTAGTGGCCGAACTTTACTTAAAAATCGTCCACACCCGGCCGAACCACCCAGATTCGGCAAACCAGAGCCGAACTTTTTAAAAATTTCGGCCAGGTGTGGCCGAACTTTTTCAATATTTTCGGCCGGGTGTGGCCGAACCTGAACTGAAATTCGGTCACTACTGGCCGAATTTTTGCAAAATTTGGGTTTTCTAATATGTTGAAGAACTGGGAATTGGAAAGTGAGAAAATAGGGTTTAATGGAGAAATGGTAGTGGGTGGAGGATTGTGTCGAAGCTGCGTAGTGGCGGTTGGGAGGTGGTGGCCGAATTCGAGAGAGACGGTGGGTTGGGATGAAGGGTGGTAGAGTGGTTAGCTTGAGGGGGAAGGTGGGGTAATGGGTGTATGAATTAGGGGTAGAAAAGTAGTTTCATTCGATGGCATAATTGTAATTTTATCGTTACGGGTTTACTCAACAATTTTACGGGTTTATATAACAATTCTCTTATGGAAAATATAAACCTCAATTTCCCCTGATGCCTATCACTTTCCACTTATTTTGTTCACACAAAAACAGAAGAAGCCAAACATACTTTCTATCCCTGTGTCTTCACAGTTTCTATTTGTTTATGGAAATTCCTCAAGATGCAAAGTTTTGTACATAACTTTGTTCTTGTTCCGTTATGAATTTGATTTGCTGTTGACAACACTGGCAAGGTTTTATATGGAATATATGCAAAATTTGTCTAATTTCTCGGCCCTGCATAGCCCCGCTTAGGCCTCTAGGCGCTAGGCCCGACTCCACCGCCTAGCGCCCGCCTAGCGCTTTTTAGAACCTTGGTATAAATAAATATTGTCATAATTTTAAATTAATAGACATTTTCTTAAAAAATATTCCTCATATTTGTGTTAATATAAATATCTTATATGTTTTTTAATCGATTATAATAAATTTTCTTAAAATAAAACAGATTAATATAAATATTCTTTCTTTTATAAAGAAATAACAGATTAATGTAAATATTAGTCAAGAAAATGTTCAAACAAAAATTAATTTATTTTTCGCATTTTAGTTGTAGTTATTAAAAAATCAATGTAATAATTATTATATATTTTTGATGATAATATTTAGGGGGTTTATTTTAAATTTTTTATTTTACCCCCTTTACAATTATTAGAATAACACCTAGAGTCTAAAATTTAGTATTTCATACTTTTACCCCTTTATACTTCCAAATAAGCAATGTACCGTGCCAACTGAGACAAAAAATGGCTTAGCAATCGCCATGTAGGATGGAAGATGCCAGATAGATGCAAGCTCATACGAAGTTAACGGTGAATTTAACGCCTGTTAAATGGAGGGATTAAATTATTATTAAAACATTAGGTTAGGAATTTTTAAGTAAAATAAATAAATATATACTAACTAAAACTAAAAGGTAAAATTTAAATTAGTTTAAGGATAAAAAGGTATTTTCTCGGCATACGGAGAGTACTACTTTTTCCTTTTACTTTTTGAGGTGGATGTATTATATGATCTTACTTACTCTTATTCCTAGGTTGTAAATTTCTTCAGATTTTGTACAATCGGCAAGGAGATGACGGACACCACGGAGGGTGGGAAGGCTTTTTGGCGGAGAGACATGCTTTTGCAGATGGAGAGTTATTCTCAAGAGCTGTGGGAAAAGCATGACGTTTTCAATGCAGATGCTAAAGCGGAACCTCCCAAACCTGGAGAGAAGTTTTTTGGGAACTTCCCCTATCCCTACATGAATGGGTACCTTCATCTGGGTCATGCATTCTCTGTCTTAAAGGTTGCCTTTGCCGCTGCTTTTCACAGATTACGGGGTGCTAATGTTCTCTTTCCTTTTGGGTTTCACTGTACGGGAATGCCAATTAAGGCTTCAGCAGATAAGCTTACAAGGGAGATTGAAAGGTTTGGTAACCCACCGGTGTTTCCTTCGGTGATAGAAGAAGAGAAAATTAGTGAGGCGGAGGCTAAACCTAATGATTTAAGTAACCTGTTAGAAGTTACAGCGGAAGAGAGAAAAGACAATTGGAGAATATTTCCTTTTTATATTTCATTCCATAGAAAGAACACATATATATACACTACTCAGATACACTAAAACATTTGAATATGTACAGCCACTATCTATACATGAACCCAAAATACCAACAGGAAGATAACTGTACAGATGCTGATAAAATACTCGGCATATTGGGCACATCTCGGCTAATACCCCCCTCAAGCGAGACGGCCGTAAGAGAGGCGAAGCTTGATTGAAAGAGCTTGAAACCGTGGTTTAGGTAACCCTTTAGTGAAGGCATCGGCTAATTGATCATCGGAAGACACATATCTTAACTGCAAGAACCCTCTAGCCACTAGTTCCCGAACAAAATGATAATCAATTTCTATGTGACGGGTACGAGCATGAAATACCGGATTACGTGCCATATGCAAAGCTGAAATATTATCACAAAATAGGAACGGATGGCGGAATGGAATATGCAGCTCCTGAAATAAATAAGAAAACCATCTCAACTCTGCGGTAGTCGTGGCAAGAGCTCGATATTCTGCTTCACTACTTGATCTAGATACAGTAGTTTGTTTCTTTGCAGTCCAAGAAACAAGATTGGGACCGATAAAGATACACGCTCCAGTGGTGGAACGACGATCATCCGGGTCACCTGCCCTTGATCGGCGTCGAGTATGCACAAATGGATAGATTCGAGGAGCGATAAAAGGTAAGACCCAAAGAGAGTGTACCTTTAATAAATACGAGAATCCTCTTAGCGCAATAAGATGAGTAGAACGAGGTTGGTGCATAAAGCCGACACACCCGATTTACGAGAAAATGCTATATCGGGACGGGTAAGTGTGAGGTACTGTAGACCTCCAACAAGGCTCCGATAAGTGGTGGGTTCAGGTAGTGGGTCACCTTCATAAGATGACAACCGAGAATGTGGAACAGAAGGAGTAGAAGCCGGTTTACAGTCTGACATGTTGAACCGGTCTAGAAGATCAAGCGCATAACGCTTCGACCTGGCCGCAATGTTGATTTATCTCGGGAAGCCTCAATTCCCAAGAAAAAACTCAAGTCACCAAGTCGTCGACTGTCAAATGTGGCACAAATATCATCTATCACGGATGAGATTGCCAACGGAGAAGATCCGGTAACGATGATATCATCCACATAAACGAGGATGATGGTGGTAGAATCAGTGGTGTGGCGAATAAACAATGATGAATCTGAGCGACTGTTGACAAACTTGTGACGGATCAAGAAATCATGAAGACATTGAAACCACGCCCTAGGAGATTGCTTTAACCCATATAAAGCTCGTTGAAGCTTGCAAACGGAGTTCGGTGAAGTGGGATCAATGAAACCACGAGGTTGTTTCATGTACACGTCTTCACTAAGAAAACCGTTGAGAAAAGCATTCCGAACATCCAGTTGCTTAATATCCCAACTGCGAGAGTGAGCAACTGATAATACGGTCCGAATAGTGGATGGTTTCACAACTGGGCTGAATGTCTCATCATAGTCGAGTCCGGCTTGTTGAGTAAAGCCCTGAGCAACGAGTCGGGCTTTATGTCGTTCAATTGACCCATCTGCCTTTCGTTTGACCTTAAAGATCCAACGACATCCCACAACATTCATATGAGGCTGACACGGAACGAGTGACCAAGTCCGATTTTTATGTAATGCTGTGAGTTCGTCCTTCATTGCAATCTGCCAATGAGGGAATCTGGAAGCTTGTTTGAATGTCCGTGGCTCATAGGATAATGGATCATTCTGAATAGCAACCAACGCAGAAGGCAAAGAATATGGTGATGTTGCAGCAAGTAACTCAGACACAGCTCGGGAGCGAAGAGGTGGAGGTGAAGAAGCCGCAGCTGTTTCAGAAAGGGAAACAGGAATATCTTTGAGTAGCTTCAGGAGTATTGCTGAGAAAAGGAGAACCAGAGGGGGTCTCATTTACCTGCGGTGAATTAGTTTGAGTAGCTGGTGAAGCGGGCGGAAGATGAAATGGGATCAGGCTGTTGTGAAATCCTCGCCTGGGCTGAGAAAGGGAAGGTTGCTGATGGAAGGCTGGACCAGTTTGTGAATTGGAACTGGGTAGAGAGGACGGCCCACTCGGGCTGAACAGGAATGAAGCGATAAGCATTTGCTCTGAAGGGCTAGAGCTCGAGTCTAAACAAGCAGCCACATGTTGATCCAAGTGCACATATGGACCAAGCGTTCAACGTTATCCACATTAACAGTTTATTTATACCTCTATCTTGCCAAGGAAAAGAAGACTCATCAAATAACACATGTCTTGATAGATATACTTTGTTATTTGATAAGTCTAAGCACCGATATCCTTTACGAATATTATCATATCTAAGAAACATGCAATGTATTGATTTAGGCATAAGTTTATGTGCATTGGTAGCGACAACATGAGGAAAACAAGAGCAACCAAAGACTTTCAGAAAGCGATAATCAGGTGTTTGTTTCCACAATTTTTGATAAGGGGAGAAGAATTTATGTTGACGCATAGGGAGTCTGTTTATAAGGTAAACAGCAGTATTGAACGCTTCTAGCCAAAATTTGTAAGGAACTTTAGCTTTAGCCATAAGACACAACCCCATTTCTACAATATGTCGGTGTTTACGCTCGACTACCCCATTTTGTTGAGGTGTATATGGACACGTCATTTGGTGTTTAATACCTTCCTTTTGGAGAAAAGTAGTAAAAACACGACTAGTAAACTCACCCCCCCATCAGTTTGTACAATTTTGACAGTATGTATGGCAGAAATGCGTCTTGACAATTGATTTTCAATCTGTGTTTTAAAAGAGGTAAATATTTGCGTAACATCAGATTTATGTGTCATAGGAAAAAGCCATACAAAACGAGAATAGTCATCAACGATAGAAAAATAAAAACGAAATCCATTCATAGAATACACGGGGGCAGGACCCCAAACATCTAAATGTAGCATATCTAATGGATTCAATGCATTAAATGTTCAGGTAGGAAAAGACAACTTGCTAGACTTGCCCAATGGGCACCAATGACAACATTGTTGTTCATTAAGTTTATGGCTCAAAGGGAGACTAAACTGACGACACAAAATTTTAAAGATAGGAGTTGACGGATGACCCAAGCGGGAATGCCAAATTTCCTGACTCGTACGTTCGCCAAGAAGGGCGACTGGATTATTTTGCGATTTAGAATTGAAAGAAAGCTTGTATAAGCCACCAGAGTTACTGCCAGTAATGATGATTTCCTTCGTCCGATTGTCTTTAACACGGAAACCACACGAGTCAAGTTCAAAAAAACAGTTATTATCCTTAGAAAATTGACGGATGGATAATAAAGGTTTATGAATGTGTGGAACATAAAGAACATTGTGGAGATTAAAAGAACGATTATTGACAAAGACAGAAGAACTACCAATGCGTGAAATATTTAACTTAGAACCATCACCAATAGTAATTGCATCTTTACCTGTGTATGGAAAAGATTCGGAGAGGGAAGTCGGATCCGGGGTCATATGATTCGTTGCGCCTGAATCCAGAATATACGGGTCTGAATGAGCCATGTAAGCAAAGTTTTGCTGAAACCCTCGACAGCCTCGAACAGCATGCCCGACTCGAAAACACCATTGGCAAGTGATAGGTGGAGTAGGAAGAAGACCAGCCCCATTGTTGCCATTGTGACCTCCACGTATGGTAGGAGTAGAAACCCCACGACCCCAATTGTTTCCATTCCAACGGGCAGAAGAAGAACTGGGGTTCCAGTTACCGATATTATTGCTCCAGTTTACGTAATTTTCCTTCGTAAGGTACGTTTGCCCCATGATTGCAGTAGGTTTATAGAAGATTGGTAGAGAGTTTGCTGCAGATTTGGAGAAGGTTGGACCTGTGACGCCGGAATCTGAAGGATTCGACAGTTTTGGCCGGGAAGAAATAGAGAAGAAAAGATGGAGGTAAGCCCTAAAGATCAAATTAGGCTGATACCATGTTAGAAGTTACAGCGGAAGAGAGAAAAGACAATTGGAGAATATTTCCTTTTTATATTTCATTCCATAGAAAGAACACATATATATACACTACTCAGATACACTAAAACATTTGAATATGTACAGCCACTATCTATACATGAACCCAAAATACCAACAGGAAGATAACTGTACAGATGCTGATAAAATACTCAGCATATTGGGCACATCTCGGCTAATATAACCAAGGTGCACCGGATAAGTTCAAAGGAAAGAAGTCCAAGGCAGTTTCAAAGTCTGGTGGACAGGCATATCAGTGGGAGATAATGCGTAGTTATGGTTTGTCTGATGAAGAAATTGCCAAATTTCAGGATCCTACTCATTGGCTTTTGTATTTCCCTCCTTTGGCGGTGGAAGACCTTAAGGCATTCGGTTTGGGGTGCGATTGGAGGAGGACCTTTATTACTACCGACATTAACCCATACTTTGACTCTTTTGTTAGGTGGCAGATGAGGAAGTTAGAATCCCAGGGGAAGATTGTCAAAGCCTTGAGATACACTGTTTATTCACCTTTCGATGGGCAGCCTTGTGCCGATCATGATCGTGCATCAGGTGAAGGTGTTATTCCGCAGGAATACACTTTGATCAAGATGGAGGTTGTCCCACCTTTTCCGTGCAAGTTTGGAGCTTTGGAAGGGAGAAAAGTGTATCTAGCTGCTGCTACATTGAGGCCCGAGACCATGTATGGCCAAACAAATTCTTGGGTATTGCCTGATGGCAAGTATGGTGCTTTTGAGATCAATGAAACAGAGGTATTTATTTTAACTGAAAGGGCAGCTCGTAATTTGGCATATCAGAGATTATCGCGGGTGCCAGAGAAGCCTACGTGTTTGGTTGAGCTTAAGGGTCATGATCTAATAGGTTTGCCTCTCCGATCTCCCTTTTCTTTTTATGAGATCATATATGCTCTCCCTATGTTATCAGTCCTTACAGATAAAGGTACTGGGATTGTTACTAGTGTTCCCAGCGATTCGCCTGATGATTTCATGGCCCTAAAGGATTTGAGATCAAAGCCAGCTTTCAGGGATAAGTTTCGTGTAGAAGATGAATGGCTTTTACCGGTTATACCTATTATCAGCACACCTGAATATGGAGATAAGTCAGCTGAGAAAATATGTACAGACATGAAGATTAAGAGCCAGAATGAAAGAGAGAAGCTTGATGCTGCGAAAAAGATTATTTACAAGGGAGGTTTCTACGAGGGAACCTTGCTCGTCGGGGAGTATACTGGCATGAAAGTTCAGGAAGCGAAGAAAAAGATCAGGAGGCAGCTTTTAAAGCGTGGCCAAGCAGTTGTGTACTGTGAGCCCGAGAAGAAGGTGATGTCAAGATCAGGGGATGAGTGTGTGGTCGCCTTTACTGATCAGTGGTATATTACCTATGGCAAAACTGATTGGAAGGAGGTTGCAGAGAAATGCTTAGCCAATATGAATCTTTACTCCGATGAGACAAGGCATGGCTTTGAGCACACATTGAGTTGGCTTAATCAGTGGGCATGTTCTCGTAGTTTTGGGCTTGGGACCCGCATCCCTTGGGACGAAGAGTTCCTTGTTGAGTCTCTGTCCGATTCAACAATTTACATGGCTTATTATACCGTTTGTCATCTGTTACAGAAAGGGGATATGTATGGTTCTGATACTTCATCAGTAAAACCCGAGCAGCTAACTGATGAAGTTTGGGACTTCTTGTTTCTTTCAAAGCCGTACCCAGAATCATCTAATATACCTTCTTCCCTCCTTAATAAGATGAAACAGGAGTTTGAATATTGGTACCCTTTTGATCTACGGGTTTCTGGTAAGGACCTCATCCAGAACCACCTTACATTTTGTATCTATAACCATACGGCCATTTTTCCAGAGCGCCATTGGCCTCAGGGATTCAGATGCAATGGGCACATTATGCTGAACTCTGAGAAGATGTCCAAGTCTACAGGGAATTTCAGGACTATACGTCAAGCTATTGAGGAATTCTCAGCCGATGCCACTAGATTTTCTCTTGCTGATGCAGGGGATGGAATGGATGATGCTAACTTTGTTTTTGAAACAGCTAATGCTGCAATCTTGCGACTCACAAAGGAAAAGTTGTGGATTCAGGAAGTTATATCTGCTGAGTCATCTTTAAGAGTTGGTCTGCCTTCAACATACGCGGATCGTGTGTTTGAGAATGAAATTAACATTGCCATTGAAATGACAGAGAAAAACTATAATGAATACATGTTTAGGGAAGCTCTAAAAACAGGATTCTACGATCTCCAGGCTGCTAGGGATGAGTATAGGTTTTCCTGTGGCTCGGGTGGCATGAACCACGATCTTTTGTGGCGGTTTATGGATGTTCAGACCCGGCTTATTGCTCCAATTTGTCCGCATTATGCTGAATATGTTTGGAGGGAGCTTCTGAAAAAGGACGGTTTTGTCATCAAAGCAGGATGGCCAACGGCTGATCTGCCCAATCGAACGCTGCAGAAGGCTAACAAATACTTGCAGGATTCTATTGTATCATTTAGAAGGCTTCTTCAAAAGCAGGTTTCAGGCTCAAAGAAAGGTAACAAAAACTCGGTGGGTAAGCATGACAAGACAACAGCCAAGCCAACAGCCGGCCTAATATATGTTAATGACCAATATGATGGGTGGAAAGAAGCCTGCCTGGACATCCTCCGAAGCAAGTTTGACAGCGCAACTCTTACATTCGCACCTGACCAAGAGATTCTAAGAGCATTGCAGCAGAGTCCTTTTGGCCAGGAAGGGAACTTTAGGCAGACTCAGAAGCAATGTATGCCTTTCTTAAGGTTTAAGAAGGAGGAGGTCAAAGCAGTTGGGATTCAGGCGTTAGATCTGAAGCTTCCCTTTGGTGAATTTGAAGTGCTTGAGGAGAATTTGGAGTTAATAAAACGACAGCTTGGCCTTGAACATGTGGAGATTCTTTCTGCTATAGACCCTAATGCTGTTGAGAAAGCCGGCCCCCATGCTTCATTGCTAAATCAGAGTCCACCATCGCCAGGAGCTCCTACTGCCATTTTCTTGTGTGAGTCTATTTCCTTCAATTCTTGTTAGTTGCTTTCTTTATATTCATGGAGTTTATCTAGAAAACACTTGATTACCTAAGTTTTTATAATTCGCTGCTTCATGATGGAGTGCATTTTCTTCTGTTCTTTATCTGAGTTGTTTCTCTCTCTCTCTCTCTCTCTCTCTCTCTCTTTTTTTTTTTTTCACTACTCACACACACACACACACAGAAGCGACTAGGAAATCCTAGGGAGAGAAAGCCTTTCCTCTAACTTCTGGGGGGGATCGAACCCATGACCTCCAGGTTGGAAGCCATGAGCTCTGGCCACCAGGCCAAAGCCTGATGGTTCTCTCTCTCTCTTTCTATATATACACACATATGGCATTGCATTTCCATGCTCGTGCCAAAATAGAAATGCGTTCTCATCCTATTCACATTTGTTCAATTCCCGTTCCCACCCTATTAGGATGGGATGGATGGGAATTGGAATTGAACAAATGGGAATGGAATGGGTTTTCGGTTACTAATGCACTATTGCAGTGTGTCCCTTGATCAAACCCGTAAAGGAATAAATAAGTGAAGCATATAGAAAGGAAATGACCTAAAAGGATTAGTAATCCTATCATGTTAACAACCCTCTAGTTTTTCACTTTTAGCAGGATTTCAGTTGGAACAAGCCCTAGGAATCAAAATTAGACTGTGGCCGCTGCCAAAGGCTCGTCCATCAGATTCTCATTCCCTTTGTTTACAAGTGCCTCAACTTTTGTTGTTGGATTTCTACTTTGTGGCACCTACTTCTTTGTCTTATTTTTCATTTAATTCAGTCTCAAGAAATGTCAAAAACCTTCGCAAGGTTTCCCTTTTTTTGTCTTTTACTCTAAGCAATTTATCACTCCCTCTGTCCCTAAATGAATGTCCAAATTCAAGAATTTTTGTCCCAAAATGAATGTCTTTTTTGTAAAAAAAAAAACTGTCCCTAGATGTTTTTTTACCATTTTTTTTTGCTATTCATTTTATTATCATAAAATTAAATGTTTAGAAAGTGGAAAACAAGAATATTTATACATCTTTGATGAAATGTATAAAAAGCACACATTTTCATAGTGTCCCTTAAATGAAATTTGGACATTCATTTAGTGACGGATGGAGTATATATCATTCAACTATATACTCAATATTTTGGTTACACAGCGTTAGTAGATCCATTTGTTCATCCAGTGATGTTGATCATAGCTTGGTCCCTTGTGTCCTCGTTGGTTAATCATCCGGTTAAATTATAGAAGCTTATGCTTGCATGTATATATATGCACATATTAACAGTATTTTCTAAATATCACAGTGCATGTTTGCGAATTCAATACCAAGTCTTGGATTTGGGATTGAAAGAACAAATGAATTTTGTGGAACTAAAAGTACTCCTCCCGTCCCAATTCTATTGATTGAATTTGAGATCCCAACACAGCGTTAATGGTAAAGACATAGTTATACTCTCTCTCTCTCTCTCTCTCTCTCTCTCTCTCTCTCTCTCTCTCTCTCTCTCTCTGTGTGTTCTGCCTGATTTTTAATGGTGATAGTGTTTTGATATGCACTATTTTGCATTATTCATTCTCTTTAGATCAAGGACCCAACCTTAATGGATATTCCATCGAGCAATGCTAGGGGAACAAAAAGATCTCACAAAATCTCGGTTACTGAGTTGTCAAAAATTTGATAGGATGTTGATATAATGAATAGTGCAGGTCAACAAACATAGAATTCAATCATTTAATGACAATACTGGCTGTGAACAAGATTTTGTGAGTTTTTGTTTTTGTTTTGTGACTTTAGTATTACTCTATTCCATTACCATCCAACTAATGGATGTTACGTCTTTATGCAGGCACTGATGATACTGGAAGTGCTCAATAATGTTGAACCCTCTGAACATAAGGTGCGGAGGAGAAAGGGAATCTGACATCATTTTTTGTTCCAAGCTTAATCTGTTCACTATATACTTAGAAATTAGTTTAGATATTCTTTAGTCAAAGATGAGCTGTTTTTTTGTGCTACTATTTATTACACACGGCTTTTGGCTTTCTTTTTTGCCCGTCTTGTCTTAAGTTCATCTTCGATTACACTTTTCATCGTTGAGCTGATACTCTTGTACAAGTAATTGGCATGTTTTGAAGGGGTATATATTTATGCATTGATGCATTTTTCAAGTGGTTGTATTGGTGTTGCAGTTTCTGCTTGCATGTTTGGGTAAAGCACTTGGGGTTCATTTATGCTAACTCTTCCTGGTACTGAAATGTAATAGTGCCTCCTACTTTTAGTGCTTTACCTATTTGCACATTGTTTTTGCACATGGTAAGATTACATTAAAAAGATTATTCCCTCCGTCTCATTTCACTTGATACCAAAAATTTGAAAAACAAGATCTAAGGAAAAGTTCACTTGATACCAAAAATTTGAAAAACAAGATCCAAGGAAAAGTAGGAGACTACTCCCTCCTCCGTTCCACTTGAGTTGATACAAAAAATTTGAACACAAGATTTAAGAAAAAGTAGGAAAGAGAATTAGTGGAAGAAAATGTTGTGAAGAAAAAGTAGGAAAGAGAATTAGTGGAAGAAAATGTTGTGAGTATAAAAGTAAAGTAGGAGAAATAATTAGTGGGAAAAATAGTACTCCCTCCGTCCCATTTCAATTGAGCCACTTTCCTTTTTGGAACTCCCACTTCAAATGAGCCATTCCATTAAGTGAACAGTGTTTCAGACATTTATACCCTCGTAACGTTTATTCCCTCCGTCCCATAATAGCTTACTCATTTACTGTTGAGAACGAAAAATAAGAAATAATGTTGTTAAAGTAGGATTTGTGAGTGGGTAGGAGAGAATGAGTGGAGAGAATAGTAAATTTGAAAAGTGTTGTGAGTATGACAAGTGAGTTCCATGAATAAAGAAGTATTAAAAAGTTTCTTTTTTAGAAAAGTGGGACTTTAAAGTGGGTCGCCCAAAATAGCAAAATAAGTAAGGTAATATGGGACGGATGGAGTATATATTTACAAAAAAACCATTCATTATACCCTTATAATTTTAACATATTTACAAAAAAATTAATCATTAACTTACTATTCCTCCCACTCATTCTCTCTCCTATTAAATGTTTTTGACTTTTACCTTCTCTTTCCTCTAATCTTCTATCCACTTTCAATTCTTTACTCATTTTTAAAAAAAAAAATTCATAAAAAGCGTGCAAATATGTCATGACTCAATTGAAGTGGAACAGAGGGAGTAATTTGATTGGTATTGTAAATATAAAAACTTGTCATTTAGGGTAGTATCAAGTGAAGAAGTGGGACGAAACAAGTGAAGAAGTGGGACAGAACAGAAAGAAAATTAGTATCAAGTGAATTGAATGAGTGGGATGGAGAGAGTATTTCCTTTTTGATTTATTTTGGGACAAACAAAAAACAATTTCCTTATTTATTTATTTTGGGATGATAAAAAAAGAATGTGATATTTATTATAGGATAGATGTAATAAATGAATGTCTATTTTTCTTATTTAATAATATTTTTGAAAAAAATATTGTAGCAAAGATGTACAGATCTTACTCTACACTTTGCAAATCATTATATTTTAATATACAACTGAAATATGGCATTGTTAGGGAATTTTTTCTCAAATAATACATTTTTAAAATTTTATTTATTAAAGTGACTTACTGTTCAAACTTTTTCCCAAAATATCTCACTTTTTGAAACTCGCTACACCGTGTAGCGAGTTTATAATTTTTTCGGTTAAAATCATTACACGGTGTAGCAATTTTTAATTTGCTAAATTTTATTTCAATATTTATGCTTAAAAAAAACTAAATTTGAAATCACGGTGTAGCGATTTCAAATTAACACAAAAGGTCACCCAAACAAAGTCCACCAAACCAAAGTAAAGTAAAGTTTGTATGTAAGTACTTCCTTCCACTTTAAATTACAAAATAATAATATAAAAATTATGTATTAATAAAGAAAATTAAATAAAAATATTATTTTTTCATCTCAAATAAATATTTTAAAAAATGTACTTCTATAAAAAATTAAAATTTTTCATTTCAAAAATAAATATTACTTTCGACTCAAAATAAATAACCAAAAAATAATACTACATTTTTTATCCCAAAAAATGAGCATTATTTCCTTCATCCCAATGAATATTTTAAAAATTAATACTACTTCATTCGCCTCTAAAATTAATGTTTGTAATGTTAGTGTCTTCGTCTCATAATATGATATTAATTTTTGAGGCAAATGAAGAGTATTATTTTTTAAAATATTCATTGAGATGAATGAAGTAATGCTCATTTATTTGGACAAAAAATGTAGTATTAATTTTTGGTTATTCATTTGAGTCTAAAGTAATATTTATTTTTGAAATGAAAACTATTTTTTTTATAGAAGTACATTTTTTAAAATATTTATTTGAGATGGAAAAAATAATATTTTATTTAGTTTTCTTTATTAATATATAATTTTTATATTATTATTTTATAATTTAAAATGGGAGGGTACAAACTTTACTTTACTTAGGTTTGGTGGACTTTGTTTGGTTGACCTTTTGTGTGTTAATTTGAAATCGTTACACCTGTAGCGATTTCAAATTTAGTTTTTTTTTTAAGCATAAATATTAAAATAAAATTTAGCAAAATTAAAATCGCTATATCGTGTAGAGATTTTAACTGGAAAAATTATAAACTCGCTACACGATGTAACGAGTTTTAAAAAGTGAAATATTTTGGGAAAAAATTTGAACACTAAATCACTTTGATAAATAAAATTTTAAAAATATATTATTTGAAAAAAATTCCCTGATTGAGCCATCGGCTTTAGTGGTCAAATTAGAAAGTGGTTACAAAGTCATCATTCCATTGAAGCTTTTATTAGGGAGATTGCCCATTGCCCAGTTCCCACATATTCATCTCTTTTTTTCCATAGTTTTTCTATCACCGTACATTTTGAAAATGCCTTTTTCTAGTTCTTAGAAAAAATACCTTTTTTTACTACTCCCTCCGTCTCAATAAATAAGTGCTTCACCCTTTTGGATGGGCACGCAAATTATGGAAATGTGAGGGAAAAAAAAATGTTGTGAGTGTAATTTGAAAATAGGAGAGAGAATTAGTGAAGAAAATAGTAAATTATAATGGTGTTGTGAGTATTAAAATAATGTAGGAGAGAGAATGAGTGGAGAAAATAGTAAAAATTCTTTGCCAAAAAAGGAAAGGTGAAGCTTCTAATGGGACGCCCTTTTGAATAATTGGTGAAGCTTTTATTGGGACGGAGGGAGTACATTTTCACATTGCGTTTATAGAAAATCCTAAGAAGAAATTCTAATACTCCCTTTGTCTAAGCTTAATCTTCACCAATTATACCAAAGAGCGTTCCGTTATAAGTTTCACTTTTTTTTAAAATGGAAAAGATTTATTAATATTCTATTATATCCACTAACTTTTCTCTCTCACACATTTAAATTATGGGACCCACTTGATATATCCACTCACTTCTTTCCTCTCACAACCCTTCTCTCACTCCCATTATTTTTTAATATATATATTATTTTCTTAATTTGCGTGCTTCACCAAAATGATGAAGCTTAACCAGGGACGGAGAGAGTATACTCCCTCCGTCCCGCTTGAAACTGCACAGTTACTGTTTGCGCGGGGATTAAGGAAAAAAATAACGATATAAATGTTGTGAGTGTAAAAGTAAAATAGGAGAGAGAATGAGTGGAGAGAATAGTAAATTATAAAGGTGTTGTGAGTATTAAAATAATGTAGGAGAGAGAATGAGTGGAGGGAATAGTAAAAATTCTTTGCCATTTTAGGAAATATGCAATTTGTAATGGGACGCTCAATGAGGAAAGTGTGCAATTTGTAGCGGGACGGAGGGAGTATAAATTATTAAGGATATTAAGGAATCTCCTCCTAAAGTTTCCTAAAGTTATTTGTTTGACTTTCTCTAGATTATTCCTTGTCAATATCCTCGTGTATTTAGATTAGGCAACTAAATATTTGTACTGTGAGAATTAGAAGACAAAAACTTATAAAAAACGCGTTTTTTGTTATGGTTAACAAAAAACGTGTTTTTCTCTCTTTCTCTCTCTAGCCGGGGACTCTCTCTCTATCCGCTAAACACAGTTCCTCGTTGAACTCTCTCCTCCAAAACCAGGTATCTCACCGGCGACCAAGTCCCCTGAATCCCCCTCGCCGGCGACCCACCTCCTTTTCAATCCTCCTCACCTTTCTCTCTATCTCCCAAACTCCAACAACAATCGCCTTCTTCCCATTTCAATTACCCAAGTTCGCAACCCAAATTCCTCACGAATCCTCCATCACCACCGCTTCCTCAATCGCCCTCTCCCTCTCTCTAAACCAACACCGGCGACCTCTTCCCTGTGCTAAACACGTTCGCCCGTGACCTTCAACACCGGCGTCCCAATTTCCTCCATCACCACCACCGCCCTCCATCAATTGTCGTCCCAATTTCCTCAATCACCACCACCACCGCTTCCTCAATCGCCCGTGACCTTCAACATCGACCTCTTCCCTGTGCTAACGATTAGAGAGAGAAGGTTCTCTCATTTGCGTTTAGAGAGAGAGAGAGAGAGATTGATTTGCGTTTAGTGAGAGAGAGTTTGATTTGCCGTGTTATTTACGTGCCAGTGTTAGGGATTTTATGTGCCAGTTTTAGTGTAAATTAATGCCAGTTTATAAGTATTTGAGTACCAGTTTGAGAATTTGATGCATTGGTGGACTGGGTAATTAGATGCCAGTGTATGTGTTTTGGAGTGCCAGTCCATGTATTTTGGAGTGCCAGTTAGTGTATAATAGAGTGCCAGTAAGTGTGTAACTGAGTGTCAATGTATTTTTTGAATGCCAGTTCTTATAATTTTGAATGTCAGTCCATGTTTTTTTGAATGCCAGTTCATGTTTTTTTGAATATCAGCAAAAATAATTATCAGTGTTTTTGAGTGCCAGTATATGCATTTTTGAGTGCCAGTAAATGTGTTTTCAAATGCCAGTCCATGTATTTTTGAATGTCAGTGCTTGCATTTTTGAGAGCCAGCAAAAATATTAGTGTAACAAAGTGCCAGTGTTAGTGTAACAGAGTGCCAGTGTGAAGAGTGCCAGTTCATGTATTTAAAAGTGCCCGTGTAAAAAGTGTCAGTTTCATGTTTATAAAATGCCAGTATGAAATCACTGGTCATTTGTAATATTAACACTGACATTTATCATGGTTGTCAGTAATTACAAAAATGTCACCGTTTATTTTGAACATGATTGCCGGTAATTACAAAATTGCCACCGTTTATTTTGAAAACACGTTTTTCCTTATCTTAAGAAAAAACTAGTTTTTTTTATAAGACCAACTCGAATTAGAAAATTCTTAGGTTGTTTATTCACAAGGTGGCGGAGAAGTTCTTCTATGGATCTTAATGCTCTGATACCATATTAGAATAAAGAGAGTTAGACGAAGTCAATCAAAACAGGGAAGATATTAATTGAATTGAATGACTCAATTTTATTATGATATTAGAGGTACATATTTATAGGGTTACAATGAGGAATCTCCTAGAAGGAGAAGGATTCTAATCTAATACAATAATTGATCTCCTAGAAGGAGAAGGATTCTAAGATTTGTATTTCCTAATCTAATATAAATATTTTGTTTCCTAAATTATACTCCCTCCGTCCCACGTGAATGCAAACTTATTTCTATTTTGATTTGTCTCACGTAAATGCAAACTTTTCAAAATGGCAAAGAATATTCACTATTCCACCTACTCATTCTCTCTCCTACTTCACTTTTACACCCACAACATTCTCTCTCCTCACTATTCCTCCCACTCATTCTCTCTCCTATTTAATTTTTCATACTCACAACATTTAACTTTTTCTCTTTCTTACATCACTTTTTCTTAATTCTCACACCCAAAAAGTTAGTTTGCAATCACGTGGGACGGAGGGAGTATATTACAATATACTCCCTCCGTCCCGCGATTATATAAAATTTTTGGTCCGGCACGAAGATTAAGGTAAAAAGTGATAAAAGTAATGTGTTGTGAGTGTAAAAGTAAAATAGGAGAGAGAATGAGTGGAGAGAATAGTAAATTTAAAAAGTGTTGTGGGTAGAGAAAAGTGGGTCCCATTTCTATTTTAAAAAAATATTGATTATTATAAGACGCCCAAAATTTTTTTTTTTCAATATTATTGTGGGACGGAGAAAGTACACTTTAAATATAGTATAATATAATGATATTATATTATATTCATAAAAACTAATTAGTGCCACAAAGTTCCTATCTATCCGCTCTTTCAGACCATGTCCCAACACCAAAGTATTCTTTCGTTTCAAAATAAACATTTTATTTTTCATTTTGATCGTTTCAAAATAAATATTATATTTTTAAATAAAAATAAATAGTTTAGTACAATTTTCTCATTGTAGAACTAATCTACAAACTAGTAAAATATATTTTTTAAAAATAATGACAAGTTAATTACAATATTTATTCTTCTGAGACACGAAGGAAATAATAATTGCGCTCAAAAAGTATCACATCCAATCAGAGGCGGACACAATTTTAAGTAAGGGGTGACAGTGAACCCCTAAATTTTCGTTGCAGTAAAAAAAAAAAAAGTTATTACTAAAGAGCACCCACACCACTTACTAGCTTCAGCCCATCCCTTGTCAAAATTTAACAAAATCAACGCTACACGCAAAAATGACAGAAAGGAGAGAAAATGAAGGCGGAGGAGAGAGATAGTGACTCTGCTGCTGGCACCAACTCCATCGGACATCCACGGCCCACCACCTCCCGATGACCTCCACCTCCACCCATCACTCCACATGTGCTTCCACTTGTGCTTCTTGTAAGTTTCAATTTTTTGGATTTCAAATTGAGATTTTAATTTAGAACTTTATTGTTGATTAATTTAGGGTTTCTAATTTAAAATTTTTAAATGAGATTTCATTTCTAAATTTGGGTTAATATTATTGATTAATTTGAGGTTTCAGATTTAAGGATTTTAAAATTAGATTTCAGATTAAGATTTATTATGTTTTGAACGGAATAAAAGTGACGGGCTAGGCCCAACGAGCGAAGCCCAATTATTCAGACATTATTGCCACCACATCTTTAGTGGGTCCGCCCAATTATTGCAAGGCCCAAGACCCATCAGCCAAGATCTGTCGACCCAGCTCTGTCGACCTAGCTCATTGTCCAACCTCTATGGTTCCGACCTATCTTTGTCCGACATACGATCTATATCTCTCATGAGTATCATCCGGCTACAGAAGCAGTCAGGTCGACCTACAAAACATACGTCGACCTAAGCAGTCAGGTCGACCTAAACAGGCGACCTCGACCTACAAAACATATGTCGACCTAAGCAGTCAGGTCGACCTAATCTCCACAGGCGACCTCGACCTACCCAGCATACGTCGACCTAAGCAGTCAGGTCGACCTAATCTCAACAGGCGACCTCGACCTACCCAGCATACGTCGACCTAAGCAGTCAGGTCGACCTAATCTCAACAGGCGACCTCGACCTACCCAGCAAGCGTCGACCTAATGGGTCCAGGCGTGCGCACCACTCTTTTCATAACCGGTTCCCTACAAATCAGGAGCCATTCAAGGACACGTTCTCCAATCATGTAACTGTCCCTTAAATTACGGAGCTCATGCAGTCATGCCAAAAATAACCGCCATCATCATGGAATTATAAATAGAGAACAACCACAACAGTTCAAAGGTAACTGCAATTTGGTCATTTGAATACAACTGTTCATTTACAATATTTGCTCTCCGAAACACATACTTATTCTCACGCCGGAGGGTTTGTGCGGGGTAAATCCCCGCGCCCTAACGGTGTCTGTTTTGCAGATCGTCCGTTCGTCCGTCCAGGAATCCAACTCCGCGTTCCCGACTGATTAGGTACCCCCGGTATCACCCATTTTATGCATCATCATGTTTGATTAATGGTTTTATTGATTATTATTTTTTTGATTTTTTTAAAGTGGCTGTGTTTTATTAGTTGTTGTTTATAAAGCAATTTTTGAAAAGTAAATCATCGACGTAAGGTGCAACTAGTTTCAGAGTATTTATATGCCCGTAACTAAGGTGCAACTAGTTTCAGAGTATTTATATGCTCGTAACTGTGAAAGCTTCTACGTAATCGAATTGATGATCAATATTTAAATGGTTATCCTGTGTTTTTATTGAAAAAGAGTTGTTTTGAAGTGTTACAGATGATGATTTAATTAAACGTTTTCATAGTATAAAAAGGCGTAACAGACAAATTTTGTATGTTTTTTTTTTGTTTGTTGTAATCGTTGATGCCAAAATCTTATAAAAAATTAGTTTTTTCATAACATAAGAAAAAAGCTAGTTTTAAAGCATTAAGTCTAACTAATAAGAGTGATGAACTGTTCTGAAAACTAATTTTTTATAATATTTTGAAAAAATTAGTTTTTCACAAAAGTTACTCATCGTTGACGGTAGTTATGTAGAAAATAATTAATTTTTAAAGATTTTGGGTAATGTAATTTATTCACTTCCTTGACTTTGATCTAGAGTCCGCCACTTCATTCAATCCAAAAGTGAGGAGGAGATAAAACCTTATTTGGATGTGAGAAGGTATTCAATAATAAAGAAGAAAGTGATTTTGCTCATGAAGTCTCAAAGTAGGGATGATCAAATCGGAATAGTTGAATCGCATTAAATCAAAATCGGTCGAAATTGAAAGAGGTTGAAATCGTAATCGGTTGTTTGACGGTTCGGTTTCGATTTTTCTTTCTGAAAAATCATGAACCGGCTCTTCTGAACTGCCTGAACCGAAACCGTTGAACAGTTGTCAAAATCGTCAAATTCGTCAAAAATTTCGTCAAATTTGTCAGAATATAGCCGTTATAGTATGAGTATATGGTTAAATAAAAAAAATTATTTTGCTAACATATTTTCTCAACTATAAATACCAACTACTTCCTCCCCTCACAATTTTTCACACAAACCCCCTTAAAAGGTAGCTCGTCCTTTTTTTCTTTTATATAATTTCATATATTTAGTTTTTTTTCTATCTTTTTTTGTATATTACTTTTTGTAAAAAAATTCAGTAGTAAAAAATTCTAAAATATAATTCACTAGTCAATAAAAAATATATCAAAAATTAAAGGGTAGTCGTCCCTCTTTTCTTTTATACTCTCTCCATCCCAATAAAAGCTTCACTAAGACCATCTCCAGCGGTGACCCTCCCTTGAGGGTCACTTGAGGGTCACCAGAAAAGACAAACAACCAAAGAAAAATAAAATTGGAAAGTCACGTTTTTGGTTTGCCCGGGTTGGCCAATTGCCCTGCGGTTGGCCCCGGAGGGTCACAATTTGTGTGTTGTTTTTTTTTTTTTAATAAATTATTTTAAAAAATAAAATGATAAGCATTTTAGATAAATTGGAGTAAAGAAAAAATAAATATTTTATTTTTAAAAGGTTGGGTTGGGTTGGGTTGGATTAGG
Source organism: Adenophora triphylla var. japonica (assembly GCA_022495995.1). Lineage (NCBI taxonomy): Eukaryota > Viridiplantae > Streptophyta > Magnoliopsida > Asterales > Campanulaceae > Adenophora > Adenophora triphylla. The sequence continues at coordinate 24,565 of JAFEMH010006864.1, read as the reverse complement.
TCACTGATGAGAGTATAAATTATATAAGGTTGGGGTTGTGTATATGGAAGTGAGAGAAATTAATATTTTATTTAAGGTTGGGTTGGGTCGGGGTCACTGATGGGGATAGTCTAATTACCCAAAAGGGCATCTCGTTAGAAGCTTCACCTTTCCTTTTTTGGCAAAGAATCTTTACTATTTCCTCCACTCATTCTCTCTCCTACATTATTTTAATACTCACAACACCATTATAATTTATTATTTCCTCCACTAATTCTCTTTCCTATTTTCAAATTACACTCACAACATTTTTTTTCCCTCCCATTTCCATAATTTGCGTGCCCACCCAAAAGGGTGAAGCACTTATTGGGACGGAGGGAGTATACTTTCATTTTTTTAGTTTTTTCTGTTTTTTTTAATAACTTTTTGTAAAAAAATCAGTAATAAAAAAAAGTCTAAAATATTTTTTTCTATTCATTAAAAAAATAAAAAAAAATTACAGGATAGTCCGTCCCTCTTTTCTTTTATATACTTTTATTTGTTTAGTTTTTTTCTATCTTTTTTTATATAACTTTTTGAAAATATTTTCATTAATAAAAAAATTTTAAACAATTTTTTCTATTCAAAATATAAATAAAAAATAAACCCTTTAAACCGGCTGTTCGAAATCGTAATCGTGAACTGTAAATTTATGGTTCAATTCCGATTAGAAATTTTCTAAAACAGAAACCAACCACAGTTTCGAACTGAAACCATGTTTGGTCAACCTATCTCAAAGGAGAAAATTCGGAAAGGAGTAGTTGAAATTGTGGTTGAACAATTTCATGACAAAGAAAAAGAGGTGTAGAGTTGATTGTTAATATAGATAGGTCAGCTGCTTCCCCGCTTACACGGTGCCCGCGTTTAACGTGTAGAAGATAATCTCGCTATCTAGAATCTCAAGCAAATTTTAAAATTAATGTTTAATGTACAAAAAAAAAAAAAAGGAATCACAATCGCAATTTTGAATATAAGAAATTAGAGTTTTATTAATTACTCAATTTGTGAATGAATTTTGAGTAACTCTTGTGAAAAACTATTTTTTTTTTCAAAATGTTATAAAAAAATTAGTTTTCAGAACAGTTCATCACTCTTATTAGTTAGACTTAGTGCTTTAAAACTAGTTTTTTTTCTTATGTTACGAAAAAAATAGTTTTTTGCAAGATTTTGACATGAATTTTTAGAATTCAAAGTTATATGCGTTCTAGCTAAATTTCAAAAGTGATGGCATGAAAAATTACCACTTCACGAGCTATTTGCGAGCTACTTTTGATCTTGCTTGCATATTACAAGCCCTAGTTGTGTTATAAGCCGAAAAAGAAAATTACTAACTTAAACCTAATTAGCAATGTTAGAGGCAAAAAATAACGTTATAAATTTTTATTCACAATATGAGTTAGCAATATTTTATTGGGTGAATCGATAGTATACCCGTTACAATTTAATTAAAAATATCAATAAAAATTATTACATTCAAAATTTTGTAATCAAGATTTTGCAAATAATTTATTAGGGGCATTTACCATATAATCCCTCAAAATGATCAATATTACCTTATAAAACAAACAATATTCTATCTAATCATATAATCTCTAGCTTAATAAGTACACCCTCTCATCATTTTACTATGTTCACCCTCCTATTATTTTACTAAGTCCACCATTTTTATCAATTTATTTTCTCTCCAACCACCATCACCATAGGTCACCCCCTCCCCATCTTCTCCAGTCAACAACTCCGGCAACCATCAGCTCCGGTGACTTTTTTTTTTACGTCGGCGACCTCTCCGGCGATCAAACAACTGAGAACTTAAGTTATCAGTAAGTTCTAAGTTGTCAACTAAACTAATAAGAACACGACTAACTCCGGCGACCACCAACTCCGACGACCAAACAACTGAGAACTTAACTTATCAATAAGTTCTCAGTTGTCAACTAAACTACTAAGAACACGATTAACTCCGTCGACCACCAACTCCGGCGACCTCTCCGGCGACCAAACAACTGAGAACTTAACTTATCAATAAGTTCTCAGTTGTCAACTAAACTACTTAGAACACGATTAACTCCGGCGACCACCAACTCCGGCTACCTCTCCGGCGAACAAGCAACTGAAAACTTAACATATCAGTAAGTTCTCAGTTGTCAACTAAATTACTAACAACACAATTAACTCCGACGACCACCAACTATGGTGACCACCAAATCCGGCGACCAACTCCGTAGATATTTGATCTGTCCAAAATAATTGATGCATTTATTAAATAAATAGTTTTGAATGTAATTTATAAAGGACCAAGTAAATTACAAATAAATAAAGCATAAATACTTTTTATTAAAAAGGTTAACAAGTAAATTGCGATATTTGTTATGAAACAAAATTAGTAACATTATTTTAAGATTATTTTAAGATGATGCCTCAAACATATTACAAGAAAAAAAAAACCATCTTTAAAAAGCTATGTTTTGAAAAAAAAAAACAGCTTTTAAAAAGAAAAAATAAATTTAAAAAAGTTGCACTAGTTGATAAGACAATTTAATGCTACATTAAGGCTCCGTTTGTTTGGGGAAAATATTTTTCGAAAAATGTTTTCCCCATTTTTCAGTGTTTGGTAAACACCGAAAAATGAAGTCAACGAAAAACATTTTTCGAGTCAATGGAAAATGAGCTTCATTTCTAAGGAAAATGACTTCCTTACCTCTAACTAAGGAAGTTGTTTTCGAAAAACATTTTCCTCATTTTTCTTTGTTTGTATTGACTTTACCTTTAGAAAGTTACTTTAATGAAACTACCAAACATCGTAAAATGTTTTTCGAAAAATGTTTTCTTAAGATTCATCAAACATCGAAAAATGTTTTCCGGAAAGCATTTTCATTTTCCGAAAAATATTTTTCAAGAAATCATTTTCTAGGGGTTACTTTCCGTGAAACAAACGGAGTCTAAGAATGTATAGGCAATGTCAATCCTAGTCAAAGGTCAGTTGTTCAAACAATTGATAAGTCAAATTTTTGGTTGTTTAAAGTTAAATGAATATGATATCAAATATATATTTAACACCTGAAAAATCAACATTTTAGTTATTTAAAGTTAAAATGAATGTACAGTCACTTCTAAACATCTGATAAATTTAGGTTTCAGTTGTTCATTTAAAATATCATTACTTATTTGTGAAAAAGATAAATCTCATTTCTCACTTGTTACAACAAGTGAGCGAATTTGATTTTTTTTTTCTCATTTGTTTAAAGATGAGAAAATTGATTGTTACATTCTATAAACTTTAACTTAACTAGGTGATAACCCGTGCTTCGCACGGATACCATTCTGCTATTTTGTTGTTGATAGTTTTACTTTATACATTTTCGATTCTAGTTTTAGGCAATGGTTCACTATTAATAGATTATACACCCGTGATTGGCACGAATACAATTTACTTTAGAAAGACAATTGTTTTATTTAGTTTACTAATATCACTTTTATTAAAAGTAATAAAAACAATGAGAAGAATATAGATAGTCATTATGTGATGCTCTATATTTCAAACTCTTCCAAAATTTCTCCTAGTGGCGTAAACATAAATTTCTTTTCTTACATTTTTTTGGAAGATTATTATGTGTACTCATATTTAGTTACTAATACCACTTTTAGTACAAGTAGAACAAAAATGAATGAGAAAAATATAGAAAGTCTTGTGGTCTCCTATTAAAGCCTCCTAATAAATATGGATATTTTAATTGTTAGAGCCAAGGACCCAAAAACCCAATTTCCAAATCATTAACCCATTTAAACCCATTTGAGATAAAAATCCCAAATAAACCCACGGTTAACGGGGAGTGAGCGTCTGTTAGTTTCCTATACTGCCTTTTCCTTTGCCAAGGCAACGAGAAATTCGGCTCCGTATGAACACAAAAAACCTTAACAACCGCGTCCATCGACGGAACCACCTTCACCACGCTCTCCCACCTAGGAGGAGCCTCCTCAAGAACCGCCGCGAATCCGTCCTCAACAACGGCCACGACGACGGTCATTAGTTTGGTGATTCGGAATGGTGACATCGGCGTTGGTGTTGAGGAGTACGACGTCGTTAGCGGCGGTTGGTGCGGAGCTAGGGTTGGAATTCTGCAATTCCATGGCTCCTTCAGGCACAGCAATGGAAACAAGTATAAAATTTCAATTTCAACTAGGATTGGGTTTGTTAGGGTTTTTTTCTATCTTGGTTTAAACAAATCAATAATTATGTACCAATTTTAAACCTAAATTTGATTTTAATTAAGGTATCAGACCTAATTTTTTTTTTTTTTGAATTTGTTTGTTTGAAATAGATGTTGAATTTTGTTATTATTTGTTAATGTGGTTAAGGACCTGTTCGAGGTCCTATAACCCTTGCTATAGGATCTGTTCTAGTGTGATTTTAATTTCTAGGTTACTTGCTTCATATTGTTTGTGTTTGATAATGTGGCAAATAATCTATTACATGTCCTATAACCATTGCTATAGGAACTGAAATAGTGTTTTTTTAATTTCAAGGTCACTTGCTTTAATTTAGTCCTATAGCAATTGGTATAGGACCTGTCAATATCATATACAAAGCTATAAGTCCTTTAATTGGTCCTATAGCAACTGGTATAGGACCTGGCAACATCATATACAAAGCAATAAGACCTTTGAATGGTCCCATAGCAATTGGTATAGGACCTGTCAATATCATATACAAAGCTATAAGCCACTTAATTGGTCCTATAGCAATTGGTATAGGACCTGACAACATCATATACAAAGCTATAAGCCCCTTAGTTGGTCCTATAACAACTGGTATAGGACCTGGCAACATCATATACAAAGCTATAAGCCCTTTAATTGGTCCTATAGCAATTGGTATAGGATCTGACAACATCATATACAAAGCTATAAGCCCTTTAATTGTTCCTATATCAATGGGTATAGGACCTGACAACATCGTATACAAAGCTATAATCCCTTTAATTGGTCCTATAGGACCTGTTCTAGTGTGATTTTAATTTCTAGGTTACTTGCTTCATATTGATTGTGTTTGATAATGTGGCAAATAATCTATTACATGTCCTATAACCATTGCTATAGGAGCTGAAATAGTGTTCTTTTAATTTCGAGGTCACTTGCTTTATTTTGGTCCTATAGCAATTGGTATAGGATCTGTGAATATCATATACAAAGCTATAAGACCTTTGAATGGTCCTATAGCAATTGGTATATGACCTGTCAATATCATATAAAAAGCTATAAGCCCTTTAATTGGTCCTATAGCAACTGGTATAGGACCTGGCAATATCATATACAAAGCAATAAGACCTTTGAATGGTCCCATAGCAATTGGTATAGGACATGTCGATATCATATACAAAGCTATAAGCCAGTTAATTGGTCCTATAGCAATTGGTATAGGACCTGGCAACATCATATACAAAGCTATAACCCCTTTGAATGGTCCTATAGCAATTGGTATAGGACCTGTCAATATCATATACAAAGCTATAATCCCTTTAATTGGTCCTATATCAATTGTTATAGGACCTGTCAATATCATATACAAAGCTATAAGCCCTTTAATTGGTCCTATAGCAACTGGTATAGGACCTGGCAACATCAAATACACAGCTATAAGAACTTTAATTGGTCCTATAGCAACTGTTATAGGACTTGGCAACATCATATACAAAGCAATAAGACCTTTGAATGGTCCTATATCAATTGTTATAGGACGTGTCAATATCATATACAAAGCTATAAGCCCTTTAATTGGTCCTATAGCAACTGGTATAGGACCTGGCAACATCAAATACACAGCTAAAAGAACTTTAAATATTCCTATAACAAGTGATATAGGACTTGGCAACATCATATACAAAGCTTTAAGACCTTTTAATAGTCCTATAGCAAGTGATATAGGACATGCTCTATTATCAAATAAAAATATACAAGAAGCAAAATATCAAATAAAAAGATTCCTATAAAGAAAGATAAACAAAACATAGGATCAGGAACCTCATCTTCCTCTTTTTCTTCCACTACTTGGCTGCTTCGCTTCTTCGGGATTGCGAGTTGGTAGTTCTGACTGATCAATGTATCCTGCTCCGGAGGTAGCGAAATCCCAGGCCCTGCTATTGACTTTGGCAGTGGAATCTTGTTCCTATTCTTAGCCAGCTCCAATAGGACCTGTTGGGTGGTTTTTATTATCATTCACTCAAATAACCATTTCAAATACAAAAGACATTCGCTACAAAGCAAATACAAACTCAATATAACAATTTTCTTTTGGCTCCGACACTCCAAAAGCACCTAACAAACCTATTGCATACGTCCTTTATTCGTAGAACCATGTGGACAGAATCAAAGGGTCGATCCAACAGTGCGACTCAAACTTAGGCTCTATAACACTACGTATCAGATATATTTGATATATAAAGATTTAAACTTGAGTTAATATAGCATCGCTTGTTTGAGATAATGGAAACCAAGGTTTCGTAACTAAATGCAGCATCATTGCAGATATATAAACATAGTTGTGTATGTATGTATATACTCCCTCCGTCCCATATGAATAACGCAATCATCAATGTACAAAGGTGATCAAGATAAGAGGATAAAAAGGAAGCATGGAAGAATCATGAGATGAACAAATAGATTCCTTTGCTTTATCTTAATAAGCACATACCATTATTCACAAAAATGATTAGCAAAACTAGCTTCAAAACACCTTCTTTGTTCTTACCAACAATCAATCTGATAAAAGATCCTTCTTCTTTCAATTTGTCATGAGTTGGACTGATTGAAGCAGGGGGGGATTTCTTGACAGGTTCTTGAAACAAAATAAGACTCAATGCTGAAACAAAATACAAGATTGAGGGGATGAAGAGGGAAAGCAGTGATACCTCACGAGGAGGGGGTTGACTGAAGCTGAAATTGACTTTTGACTGAATAGCAAGCTTGACATCATCGGAATCAATGGAAGTTTTCCCAGCATGCTCCGAGTACATCTGAGCATCCGTCAGAACATCGACGACATAACGGTACCAGAGCTCGAGGAATTGATGCACAACTCGAGGTTCATAGTCCTCCACCCCCATTGATTTCAATAGAGCTTTCACAATCTTCGCATCCCTAGGCAATTCCTCTTCGCCTTCCGCCATTTATGGTAATTCGTGCCCTAGAAATCAATTTTCATTAGGTTTATAGGTATTGATTTTCCTCAAAACAAATCGAAGGGTCCATAAATTGGATCGAGTGAAAACCTAGAACTGAAGTTTTCGAATTTACCTTGTGGAGGAGGACTGGGAGTGTGACGGGAATCTACGCCGAATAACCGAGGGAGAGGAAGTGGAACAGTAGGGGGTAGCGACCGGATCTATACCTCCGTTCGTCGTTGAAAATATGGAAGAAGGTTTAGGTTAGAAGTTAACGGCGTTTAACTTAATTTTGGCCGGTATATGATTATTGGGGTTTAAAGGGATTTTGATTTGGAATATAAAAGGGGGTTGTCTTTTTTAATTTTGATTGGGTTTTAATGGGTTATGATTTGAGATATGTGGGTAAAGAGGAATTTTTCCTAATTGTTATAGCATTAAATAGGTTCAAGAGAGACATATAGATGTGGCACCACGTGACACTAAATTTTAAGTTTTTTTCAAAACTTGTCCATGTGTAATAATCATAAGTTTTTTCCTTTACAATATATTTTAGAGATTGTTATTTGTACTTATATTTGGTTCCTAATACCACTTATAATGCAAGTAGAAGTAAAAGAAAAAGAATGAGAGTAATATAGAAAGTTTTGTAGTTTTCTAATAAATTCTTCAAATATTTAATATTTATGGATGTTTTAATTGTTATAGCATTAAATATGGATCAAAATACATTTACCCCCTCAACTATTCATCAAATCTCATTTTACATCCTTGCGCGAAATTCATCTCACTATGATATCCAATGGTAAAATCATCCCACTTTGTCCCCTAGATTCTAACTAACGTTCGCTTGAATTCAAGGAGGAAAGTAGAATAGTTTTAACATTGAATATCAAAGTGAGACAAATTTTGTATGGGGGTGCAAAGTGAAATTTGGTGTATAGTTGAGGGCGTAAATGTATTTTGTCCTTAAATAGATATTGATTTGGTGTCACGTGGCGCTCTAGATTTCAAGATTGTACAAGTGCGAAGTACGAGTGTATAACTAGTTTGGAAGAAATAAAGAGCCATAAATCAATCGAGATCATATTTATCAGTCTTGTCCCACACCAAAAATATATATATCTCTTCGTCTCACTATAATTTACACACTTACTATTTGTACGAGAATTAAGGAAAAATGTTAGTTTATTAGATTTTGTTAGTATGAAAGGTGAGGTAAGAGAGAAAAAGTGAGGGTATAGAGAATAATAATTGAATTGTTATTATTAATATGACATGTAGGTAACATTTCCATTTTAAAAAGTGTGTAGTTTGCATTGAGATATCATATAAGGAAAGTGTGTAGTTTGTAGTTTGGCGGAGGGAGTAGACAATAACAAATTTGGTCACTCTCTAATTATCATCAAATATAACACATTCCCTTTATTTCCGATAGTTTGTCTCACTTTGAGTTTCATAGTCAACTTAATAAAACTTTTACCATAACCTTGTGAAAATCTAGCTTTCCCTTTCTAAAAATTGTTATTGACTCAGGGGAAAATGACACATTAGTGTCCTTAAGTTTTACAGGAGTTGCAATGTGAGTACTAACATATCAATTTTGGCAATTTCATTCCTAATGGGCTTCTATAACTAGTCTTTATGTGATGCTCTATATTTCAAACTCTTCCAAAATTTCTCCTAGTGACGTAAACATAAATTTATTTTCTTACATTTTTTTGAAAGATTATTATGTGTACTCATATTTAGTTACTAATACCACTTTTAGTACAAGTAGAACAAAAAATGAATGAGAGAAAAATAGAAAGTCTTGTGGTCTCCTAATAAAGCCTTCTAATAAACATGGAAGTTTTAGTTGTTATAGCATTAAATAGGTTCAAGAGAGACATATTGATGTGGCACCACGTGACACTAAATTTCAAGTTTTTTTCAAAACTTATCTACGTATAATAATCATAAGTTTCTTCATTTACAATATATTTTAGATATTGTTATTTGTACTTATATTTGGTTACTAATACTACTTATAATGCAAGTAGAAGTAAAAGAAAAAGAATGAGAGTAATATAAAAAGTCTTGTAGTTTTCTAATAAATTCTTCAAATAATTAATATTTATGGATGTTTTAATTGTTATAGCATTAAATAGGGGTCAAAATATATTTACCCCCTCAACTATTCATCAAATCCCATTTTACACTCTTGCGCGAATTTCATCTCACTATGATACCCAATGGTAAAATTATCCCACTTTGTCCCCTAGATTCTAACAAACGTTGGAAATTTAATGAAATTGATAATGTGCATATTACATGAGGGATAAATAGATCATTTATATTTTTTTAACTACACTAAGAAAATAATTAAAAAAAAAACTCCACTTAAAAAATTAAATAATGTCTTCTTAAAATAATAAAAATTTATTAATGTAAAAAAGAATACTATTATTAATTTCTTGTATATGAAAGAGTGAGCAAATTAACATAGAAGAATAAAATAATAGATAAATTATTTTTTTAATTGACATTGTTAAAAGAGTGGTAAAAATAAATTAAATAGAAGTTAAAAAGTTAAAATGAGAATGATCAAAATATCCATCATGTGACCTGCACATAACTAAGTTTGTTAAATTTCTAACGTTCGTTTGAATTAAAGGAGCAAAGTGGAATAGTTTTAACAATGAATATCAAAGTGAGACAAATTTTGTATGGGGGTGCAAAGTGAAATTTGGTGTATAGTTAAGGATGTAAATGTATTTTGTCCTTAAATAGGTATTGATTTGGTGTCACGTGGCGCTCTAGATTTTAAGTCTGTCCAAAACTTGTCCAAGTGGTGTAACCATAGGCTTCTGCCTTGACTTTTATAAATATATAGATCAACATAATAAAAATTTTACCATAACCTTGTGAAATTTGGTGTATAGTTGATGACGTAAATGTATTTTGTCCTTAAATAGGTATTGATATGGTGCTACATTGTATATTCTCTTCTTGATTCCGACTGTAAATAAGAATGTCATCAAAATAGACCACCACAAAATTCCAAATAAACGGTCACAGCAGTTGGTTCATCACACGCATGAACGTACTCGGGGCATTAGACAACTCAAACGGCATAACCAACCACTCGTACAAGCCTTCGCGAGTTTTGAAGGCGATCTTCCAATCATCTCCTGGCCTAACCCGAATTTGATAATACCCACTTTTTAAATCCAATTTCGTAAAGACCACAGCCCCACTAATTTGATCAATCAGCTCCTCAAATCGAGGAATCGGAAACATGTGTGTAATCTTGTTAATGGCCCTGGTGTCAACACACATACGCTAAGAACCATCCTGTTTAGAAATCAAAATAGCTAGTACATCACATGGACTCAAACTTTCTCGATTATGCCCCTTTGCCAACAACTCTTCCACCTACCTACGCTATTCCTCTTGTTCCTTCGGGCTCATACGATAATGTGGTCTGTTAGGAAGACTCGCCCCAGGAACTAGATCAATATGGTGTTGAATATCTTGGAGGGGTGGTAATTCAGAAGGCAACTCATCCGGAAACTTACTAGAAAATTCCTGTAATAAAGGTAGAACAACATCCGAAATCTAACTGACTTTCGAAACAGATTTCCATAGCAACACAAATGTCCTATCAGTAGTTCGTATCTCCTCTTCAAATTGTGCTAAAGATAGAAACGAAGAACAAGGAACTGGTTTTGCCATTTTTACCACCGGTTTAGTAGGAACGAGCACAAATTTTGTCCCATCAATTGTTAAACTGTAAATATTATCACGCCCGTTATGAACAACCTGTCGGTCAAATTGCCATGGCCTGCCCAATAATAAATGGCAAGCATCCATAGCAACTACATCACACCATAGTCCATCACGATATTTAGTACCAACAGAAAAACAAATAAGAGCACATTTTAAAACAGTTACCTCACCACCCTTTTTAAACCACGTAAATTTATATGTCTTAGGATGCTTCTCCGTCTGAATGCTCAATTTCTGGACAACTTCTTCCGCGATAATGTTTTCACAGCTACCCGAATCAATCACAAAATGACACACCTTGCCCAAAATCGTACAGGTAGACTGGAAAATGTTGTTACGGAGCCACTCATTCTCATCAATAGTACGTGGAGTTAGGCACGACCACCTGACAACAAGAGAAACACCCACGTCACCTGTCACCAATCGCTTCCTTCTTCATCGAAACGGGTCACGTATTGGTAACTCCCCCTCATCTGCCCAAATATCCTCCTCTGTTTCATTGAACAACGCTTTCTTCCCAGTTTTTTTGCAATCGACCTGGCAATGTCCTACCTCTCCACACCCAAAACACTTAATGTTACTGCTTGTGGCCCCTACGGAGGCCGACCTTTGCCTTGGCTTGCATTTGCGTGCCCGATCGTGTTCTTTGGTGTTTCCCCATTGTCTTTGCTTCCTCCGGTTGCAACGCATTCGCCAAACTGCCTTGTTTGTTTCTCAACCACGAGTGCTCGCTGGTGTGCTTCAGAAACCAAACCAATATCGAACATATTTAGAGTATCTTGAATCGGAACCCGCAACCCGCCTATGTATCTTGCGACCATCTGATCTACCGTCTCCTGAATATCGTTTCTGGCCAGCAACTGATAAAACTCGGTGGTGTAAACTTTTACCAAACGTGAGCCCTGCTTCAGATTCTGTAACCTCTGGAATAACGTTCTCTGATAATTGTATGGCAAAAAGGCTGCTCGAAGCTGCTTCTTCATCTTCTCCCATGACTCAATTTTTGATTTCCCTAGCCTGCAACGTGACAGTTTAAGTTGCTGCCACCATGCGGTTGCCCTCCCTCGCAGTCGCGTCGCTACCAGCGCTACCCGCCTATCTTCTGGAACCCTTTTAAACTCCAGAATTTCCTCCACCGTTGCCACCCAATCCAGAAACTCCTCCGCCTGCAGCCCCCCATTAAATTATGGCAGATCTGTCCGCATCCCAGCCTCCCATTGCCTGTTTTCCTCCTCCACCTGGGGCCGCTGTGGTCTACGCCTCACCAGGTCTAGGTTGATTCCGCCGAGCCTGTTGATTGAACAATTCAGTCATCCTGCCCGTTAACTGTTCCATCAACAACTCCAAACGTTGATCTACGATGGATCCGATGCGTTCTTCCAGAACCGACTCATCTCTCTCGTAGATCGCTTCCACAGTGGCCTTCTTTCCTCGTCTCATTCTTCCTAGAACGAACCGGAATCTGATACCAACTGACGTAGCGGAAGACTTGATAGATGTCAATTACCAGTAGATTTTAATTGATACTAGCAATTAATCTTCAACTTTGTAGAATTGAATCAATACAAAAGTTGGAAGAACAAATCAATGTTTATTAAACGGCAAAAACTGAATTCAAACCCTAAAAACAAAGTATAAATACTCTCAAGCAAACCCTAAAAACGTCTTGGAAATTAAAAGACTAAACTACCCTTAATTGTTCAAAACATCAGCAAAATTTAAACTTCTATCGTCGACATGAACAGCCGCTCCCCAAACCATGACACGGCCGCTCCTCAACCCATGACACGGTCGCTCCTCTCCCGCTGCTTCAGCCTTTTAGATCCAACTCTTCCATAAACTCGAGAGCAACCTCTTCGACTGCATCAAATAATCATAAGTTTCTTCCTTTACAATATATTTTAGAGATTGTTATTTGTACTTATATTTGGTTACTAATACCACTTATAATGCAAGTAGAAGTAAAAGAAAAAGAATGAGAGTAATATAGAAAGTTTTGTAGTTTTCTAATAAATTCTTCAAATAATTAATATTTATGGATGTTTTAATTGTTATAGCATTAAATAGGGGTCAAAATACATTTACCCCCTCAACTATTCATCAAATCCCATTTTACACTCTTGTGTGAAATTCATCTCACTATGATACCCAATGGTAAAATTATCCCACTCTGTCTCCTAAATTCTAAAAAATGTTGGAAATTTAATGAAATTGGTAATGTGCATATTACATGCGGGATAAATACATCATTTATATTTTTTAACTACAATAAGAAAAAAAATAAAATAAAAACTCCACTTAGAAAATTAAATAATGTGTTCTTAAAATAATAAAAATTTAATAAGGTAAAAAAGAATATTATTATTAATTTCTTGTATATGGAAGAGTGAGCAAATTAAACATGAAAGAATAAAATAATAGATAAATTATTTTTTTAATTGACATACGTCAAAAGAGTGGTAAAAATAAATTAAATGGAAGTTAAAAAGTTAAAATGAGAATGATCAAAATATCCATCATGCGACATGCACATGACTAATTTCGTTAAATTTCTAACGTTCGTTTGAATTCAAGGAGCAAAGTTGAATAGTTTTAACATTGAATATCAAAGTGAGACAAATTTTGTATGGGGCTGCAAAGTGAAATTTGGTGTATAGTCGAGGACGTAAATGTATTTTGTCCTTAAAGAGGTATTGATTTGATGCCATGTGGCGCTCTAGATTTTAAGTTTGTCCAAAACTTGTCAACGTGGCGTAACCATAGGCTTCTACCTTGACTTTTATAAATATATAGATCAACATAATAAAACTTTTACCATAACCTTGTGAAATTTGGTGTATAGTTGATGATGTAAATGTATTTTGTCCTTAAATTGGTATTGATTTGGTGCTACGTGGCGCTCTAGATTTCAAGTTATTCCAAAACTTGTCCACGTGGCGTAACTATAGGCTTCCCCCTTGACTTATATATATATATATATCGATCAACTTAATAAAACTTTTACCATAACGTTTTGAAAATCTAGCTATCCCTTTCTAAAAATTGTTATTGACTCGGGGGCAAATGGCACATTAGTGCCCTTAAGTTTTACAGGAGTTGCAATGTGAGTACCAAAATACCAATTTTGGCAATTTCATTCCTAATGGGCTTCTATAACTAGTGTTTATGTGATGCTCTATATTTCAAACTCTTCCAAAATTTCTCCTAGTGGCTTAAACATAAATTTCTTTTCTTAGATTTTTTTGAAAGATTATTATTTGTACTCATATTTAGTTACTAATGCCAGTCTTAGTACAAGTAGAACAAAAAATGAATGAGAGAAATATAGAAAGTCTTGTGGTCTCCTAATAAAGCCTCCTGATAAACATGAATGTTTTAATTGTTATAGCATTAAATAGGTTCAAGAGAGACATATTGATGTGGCACTACGTGACACTAAAAAGTTTTTTTCAAAACTTGTCCAGGTGTAATAATCATAAATTTCTTCCTTTACAATATATTTTAGAGATTGTTATTCGTACTTATATTTGGTTACTAATACCACTTATAATGCAAGTAGAAGTAAAAGAAAAAGAATGACAGTAATATAGAAAGTTTTGTTGTTTTCTAATAATTTCTTCAAATAATTAATATTTATGGATGTTTTAATTGTTATAGCATTAAATAGGGGTCAAAATACATTTACCCCCTCAACTATTCATCAAATCCCATTTTACACCCTTACGCGAAATTCATCTCACTATGATACCCAATGGTAAAATTATTCCACTTTATCCCCTAGATTCTAACAAACGTTGGAAATTTAATGAAATTGGTAATGTGCATATTACATGCGGGATAAAAACATCATTTATATTTTTTAACTACACTAATAAAATAATTAAAAAAAACTCCACTTAGAAAATTAAATAATGTCTTCTTAAAATAATAAAAATTTAATAAGGTAAAAAAAATATTATTATTAATTTCTTGTATACGAAAGAGTGAGCAAATTAAACAGGAACGAATAAAATAATAGATAATTTTTTTTTTAATTGACATACGTCAAAAGAGTGGTAAAAATAAATTAAATGGAAGTTAAAAAGTTAAAATGAGAATGATCAAAATATCCATCATGTGACCTGCCCATGACTAATTTCATTAAATTTCTAACGTTCGTTTGAATTCAAGGGGCAAAGTAGAATAGTTTTAACATTGAATATCAAAGGGAGACAAATTTTGTATGGGGGTGCAAAGTAAAATATGGTGTATAGTTGAGGAGTAAATGTATTTTGTCCTTAAATAGGTATTTATTTGGTGCCACGTGGCGCTCTAGATTTCAAAAACGTGGCGTAACTATAGGCTTTCGCCTTGACTTTTATAAGTATATAGATCAACATAATAAAACTTTTACCATTACCTTGTGAAATTTGGTGTATAGTTGAGGACGTAAATATATTTTGTCCTTAAATAGGTATTGATTTGGTGCCACGTGGCGATCTAGATTTCAAGTTTTTCCAAAACTTGTCCACGTGACGTAACCATAGGATTCCGCCTTAACTTTTTTATATATATAGATCAAGTTAATAAAACTTTACCATAACCTTGTGAAAATCTAGCTATCCCTTTCTAAAAATTGTTATTGACTCGGGGGCAAATGGCACATTAGTGCCGTTAAGTTTTACAGGAGTTGCAATGTGAGTACCAACATATCAATTTTTGCAATTTCATTCCTAATGGGCTTCTATAACTAGTCTTTATGTGATGCTCTATATTTCAAACTCTTCCAAAATTTCTCCTAGTAGCATAAACATAAATTTCTTTTCTTAGATTTTTTTGGAAGATTATTATGTGTACTCATATTTAGTTATTAATACCACTTTTAGTACAAGTAGAACAAAAAATGAATGAGAGAAATATAGAAAGTCTTGTGGTCTCCTAATAAAACCTCATAATAAACATGGATGTTTTAATTGTTATAGCATTAAATAGGTTCAAGAGAGACATATTGATGTGGCACCACGTGACACTAAATTTCAAGTTGTTTTCAAAAACTTGTCCATGTGTATGTAAATACGCCAATCCAATTCGCGACCCTTTTTGGTAAATCCCCGGCCTATCTCGAGACTTTCGGAAATATTTCATAAGTTTCCAGCGAAGGATGTACCTTTTGGTACTTTGCTTATGCTAAAGGACCCCCAGGGAATAAAACTTTTTTGGACCTTTTAGGTATTTTCCCTGAATGTTCCAGAAACTGGTTTTGGCGCTAAAAGCGGTTGTGACACCTTGTGTCACGCGACAAGTCGAGGCTTGGAAAGTGGTTACAGAAAGTCGTGCGACACAAGGTGACCACTAACTGCAGCCTATAAATAAGACCCTTCCCCTCTTAGAAATGGATCAAGAATTTCACATACTGTTACTCTGCAGAAATTGCAACGTAACACACACACTAAACACACACCTCTCTCTCTCCTACCCCTAACCTACCTCCAATTCCCTCCAATTCAACCGACTCCCTCTATCACCTCTTAGATCCACCTTCTACTGATTCTCTCAAGCTTTCCAGGACCAGAAGCTGCTATTGAAGGGTTCTGTATCTAACTTGATACAGAATTCGTGGAAGCAACAAGGGTAACACCCTCAACCCCCTTTTCCCTCTCTCTCCTACCTTGATAATTGGATAATTCTATTGTTTTACTTCCCTTGGATTCAATAATCAGACTCTATCTATCTAGATTATTGAATCCCAATCGCAATCTCTCTGTTTAACTTGGTTGATCTGAATAATTGGGTGTTTATTGTTGAATATTTGTTGAAATTGTTGTTTAGATCCCAAGGGAGTGTGGATCTCTCCATATCCACACTCCCGTGGTTGAATTGTTGTTAATTCTATATTTCGAAGCTAATCTGATTGATCAATTGGATCTGTGTTGGTTATTGTTGCTATTGTGTTCAAGCTTGTAAGTCCCTGCAGATGGACACTATGTGTCACGCGACACATTGTGCATGGGTAATCCTGTGTCACGCGACACATCTGGTCACTCATGTCCTGTGTCACGCGACACATTATGCCTGTCTGCAGGGACCCTTTTCCTTTTGTAATCTGTTCTGATTTGTTGTAATGGGATGTGGCCTCCCTGAATAATTGGTTCACAAGTTGTAAGTCTCTTTCCAAATCAATAAAATTCATGTTTACTACACTAGTTCATTATCGATGATTGCACACACTTATGGATTACTTGGATGTTTGATTAGAAAGACTCGTCTACGGAAGAGGCGTGTTGGGTGAACTCTCGGTTCTTCCCAACACGTAACCTGACCCCGAACCCAAAATTCTCTTTTCAATGGTTTTAAATGTTTCCTCTAAAACGGCGTGGCGACTCCCTATTTTCATTATTTTTTTGGCGAACGTTCATTCAGTGGCGACTCCGCTGGGGACATTTGAAACTTGGTTTTCAAAAGAGGGTCAAACTTTCGTGTTTGTTCAACGTCCATTTCATTCATTTGTGTGTGCTTGGTTGTGTGACATTCTATGTGCCTAAAATGCCTTTTATTGCTTTGCTTTATTCCCTCCCCCTTCCTTGCTTCCTGTGTGTTGTGCTAGTTGTAAGTACCCCAATCTGGATCATCCTCTTCCGAGCACATGGGAAACACCGCAGACTCACAAACACAGTCTCGAAGACCTATGACACTCAAAACCCTCAAAAAACCCTCAACCAAACCAAGGGAGGAGCCTTTCTGGGATAAAAAGGGACAAAAGGACCTTTTGGGAATTTTCAGGAAATTGAAAAAGCAAATAAGGTCCGTACGGACCTCTTTGTTGCCATAATTACTGAATCCCCTTAAAGTCCACCATATTCCCTCAAATCCCGGAGAAATCATTACCCCCCATGCATGGTTGGTCCGTACGGACCTCTTTGCACAGGGGACATCATCATTCCAGAATATTCACAATTATCACATATTCCCTCAAATCGAGGAAAACTAAAATTTTGGATAACCTAGGAGGTCCGTACGGACCTCTTTGCATTTTTCTCCTACTATAAATAGAGGGCTCCCCCTCCCTCATTTTTCACACCTCCCTCTTCTCTCTTCTTACCTTAGTCTTCAGGCTCCCCTCTAAGACCCTTCGGGGCAATTCCGGCCCCTTTCGGATCCTTCCGAGGCCTTCCGAGCCCCCTTGTGGTGCTCCGAAGCCTCTCCGAGCGCTCCCGCAACGCTCCCGCGCTGCCCCAAGGCACTCTCGAGGTACTCTGAGGCCCCTCTTGGTACTCCGAGGCCTTGCCTGGTCTTTCCAAGGCGTCCCGGCTCTTTCCGAGTCAAACCGGTGATCCCAAACCACGCCGAAACTCTGCCCGAGTGACTCCTGCCATCCCAACGCACGCCGAAACTCTGCCCAAGTGATCCCTGCGATCCCAACGCACGCCGAACCTCTGCCCTAACGCAGCCTACAATCTCAACTCACGCCGAAACTCTGTCCGCAGACAACCGGCCCCTCCCGAAGCAATCCCGGTCCGTGCCGGAACATCATTCCATCCTCAAACACTATTCCCCAGCGGAAGACAGACACGAACCAACATTGGTAAGGCTTCCTTCCATTACTATTTCAATACATTTCAATACATAGTGTACAATGTAGACATCCGATACAACATGCATTTTTAAAAGCACACACACACACACAACAGTTAAAGAATATTAGGGGTATCCGAAAGACTCGTTTTTACGAGGCGACTCGGGTGAGCTCTAAGATTCTAATATTCTCTTCTCGAGGAGTCATCTGACCTCCGAACTCAAAATCTCATCACACAAAAACAGTTTATTATTATTTTTAAACTGATGCCCTTTTTCAATGTTTTGGGCTTAACAATAAAAACGGCGTGGCGACTCTACAAAGAAAAACACAGCGAGACACCTCCAACTAACGCTAAAGCGGAATAAGCCAGATGCCGGGGCGCGAACGCGCTGCCTCTCGGATCCGGGCAAACTTCCCGAAAAGCGACGAATGCGAGATGCACGGGGGCCGCCCGCGCGCGAGCCGGATCCCGGGTAATTTCAGTTGGCCACTCCACTGGGGACCTTTTTGTTTTAAAATCTTTTAAACAAAACAAAAGATTTTTAAAACGATGATGAGGGTCAAACTTTCATTTTACCCCTTTCTTTAACTGTTGTGTGTGTGCACGTGCTTCGTTTTTATAAAAATACAAAAAAATGCATCAATATACATCTGTGCATACATTTAAAATTCTTCAAAAAAAAAACTTCTGTTTTACTCAGAAAAAGAATTTTAGAGACCGCACACTACGCGCACTGCTGCCTCGGTTACACCGCACACTACTCACATCTTGCCTTCGGTTACACCACACACTACGCGCATCGCCCTCGGTTACACCGCACACTACTCACTTCTGTGCCTCGGTTACACCGCACGCTACGCCTTCTTTGCCTCGGATACACTGCACACTACAACCCTTAACCCGGAGTGGTCTCAGTTGCAGTCCGTTTGGTCTTCCTAGGCCTCTCGGATGCGCACGGGATCATTCCAAACATCCCATCCTAGCCAAGCGTCAACCCTGCACGTTTGAGTCTTGAGTCACACTCTGTCCAGACTTCGGTTGGTTTTACCCGATCCGTGTCATACGGCTGGATACATATACCATGCCGACCATTTTCTGAGTCAAGGCTCGAAACTCAAGATCCCTTGCGCAAGCAAAGCGATGAAAGGTCATGCTAAAATCTTGACCTGATCTTGATTTCCGAAGCTACACCCAGACGATGTTCCGTCCCGGATATACATCCATGCTCACATGACACCATGTCATCACGCCTTTGATACGTCAGCCATGACAATATGATCCAGCTAACGCCTAACGTCACAGATCCCTTGCGCAAGCAAGGTAAAGAGAGGTCATGCCAAACTCTTGACCTGATCATGACTCAGTGGCCGGCTCAGTTCACTATTCACATGGCTAACGCATTAAAACGAACATGACAGGCTCGGTCCTTAGGTTCGGTTTTTTCTTTTAGGCCGGTGGAAACCGCTTGCCCTATAGGACCCTCGCCCGGAGCTGTCTACCCCGGGATGTCGAAATACAGGTGCAAAACGAGGGGCTTATAGCCGCACAGATGGTTTCCACTGACCCAGGATCTAGCATAGTTGCGAAAAAGAAGAGCAATCTTTTCCAACCTACCTAGGACTCTGAGAAAACATGTTTTAAGTAAATTAAAACAACAAAATAAAAAAAATGGAAACCGCATGCCACGTGAGCTTTCCCCCTTTTATCCCGTGAGGCCTTTCCTGTGTCTAAACCTTGCCCGTCACCCCCTCCAGCTAACAGAGAGTGATCGAGAGTACCCAGGAACCCGTCTCCCCGTGTCAAAGCCGCAAGGTCCAACTTTCTTCCCAGCTCTGTCACCAGGACAGTCCGTCAATTCCCCATGGCCAAGTCAGTGGATAACAACGATGAGAATGGGACCTTACCCCCAAGAAATTTCCCAACATTGGAAGAAGTTTGGCAGGTCCTCATGGCTATTGAGAAACGCCAAGGTGAACAACAAGCCTGGATTGAAGGAGCTATGCACCACTTCGGGACATTAGCCACCCAACTACCTGGGACTTCCAAAGTCATGACTGCTCCTGCAGCTTCTAACGCCTCTCATTGTCTCCCAGAAGTCAACCTGTTGCCCTCGTACGAACCATGCAGTTATGACATAAGGCCAGACCCTCCGGGGAAAGCTTGCCCATTCGGCCTCTCCCGAGGTCTCGGTACCACCGCGAACAACGGACACATCGGTGGGACGTCTGCGATTGCGGTGCTTGTACGGAAATGGAATTCCGGGATGAAATGAACGAGGGCCGTCCTCGAAGAAAGAAGAAGCCATCTTCTCAACAAAAGCGAAGAAGAGGTATGAATCCGGTGATCCTGACAGCCGAAACCCTCGAGAACCCTCGTGAAAGTTTGACTACTATGTCATCTACTCCAAATGAGTCTCCCCCCTCTAGCTCGCACAAGGCCACTGGCAACGCTCGTGCTTCCATGATCACTGCGGGACGAGACTCCGCACCGCCACCGAAGGCCCAAAGTCCAGATACTCCCAGCCCCCCGTCTTGGGAAGACCTCAAAGCCACCGTGGACGTCTCCACAAAAGCTATGACAGTGAACGAATTGAAATGCGCGGTCGGCCTACGCCAATCGTGGTCCTCCCACTACGTAAATAGGGAGACAAGCAAAGCAGCAAGGCCGAAGTGAACGTTCGACACGTTCCTGGTCAAATCCCAATGAATCCTCCACGGGCGGACAAAAGGCCGGCCATACCGAGCCACGGGCTGAAAAGGGGCCACTACGCCAAAGAAGTCGAAACCTTGGACCCAAAGCGTGAAAGATCCTGTCTTAACACGGCTCAAGCGCACTCGAGGCTAACATCTCGCTCTGGTCCTTACTCACTTCATCTTACCCGCACAAGCTCAAGTTGGAAGAAAGCCTGGCCCGAGACCATGGTTCCCATCACGGTGACACCCGATGAAGCCGGTTCGGATGATTGGCAACGTTAATTACAAAGACAATATCATCACTTTCACGAGCTTGACCTTCCAAAATTTGGGGCGACCACAATGAGCCTCTCTACATAACGAGTTCAACCGGACGAGCGCCGTCTCCCTCGGGTTTTGGTAGATGGGGATCATCCATGAATGTCCCGCCATCCAAAATGATGGATCCGTTAGGGATCAAAGCGAATGATCTAAAGCCCTCAACTCGGGCAATCAAGGCATACGACTCAACGTCCCGCCCGAGTCTTGGGAATAGCCACCTTGAACTGTGGTTCGGAAAACAAATGGTCCCAGCGGATTTCCAAGTCATCGACATCCCGATCACATTCACCGCCATTTTTGGGACGCCCTAGCTACACCCAGATCAATGGGGTGGCATCCACTCTCCATCGGTGCGTAAAGTTCGTCTAAGGAACGAGATCTAACCATCATCTACGGTGATAGCATAGTCGCCGAAAGGACCGACACAAACCGGCGTCCCGGTCTTAAGAGATCAAACACGACGATGATGGCATGATGTTAACGGGGTTCACCATTGAAAGCCTAAAAGCCCGTGTGTGCCACATAGACTCCTTTGATTTGGGACAAGATCCTCTCCCGATGAAAATGATGAAGCACATGAACTACATCCGGGGCTCGGTTTGGGGAAAATGCCATCGTGGTACCCAACAAATCATCCATATCAAAGAACAGAATACCCTCCATGGCTTGGGATACTTTTCTACTCCCGAACACATTGCGGAGGACAAGCGGAGGCTGCACGGAAACGCTCCGCGGATAGCAAAGAGGCTTCGCACGCAATCTCCGATCTTCGTCCTTACGGCTTCGACATGACCAAGTACTTCACAAAGAAGGCCGGCAACTTGGGAGAAGATCCGTGAAAGGGAACAGAGCGATCAGGCGCCAAACAAAGCTGGCCGACAACCATGGACAAGCTCCAGCGGAACCTGGAAAGATTCAGAGGCCTCAAGCCAAATCCCGTCCGAAGAGCATTTCTCGACACACCGCCTCTACCGGGATCCATGACCACCACTATTCACAATGAATTTTGGTTCGGGAAAACCCCCTCTTCGGCAGAAGAACTCGAAAAACTCTCTGTCAACATTCCTGCCTTAAACAAGCGGGACGAGTCTGCATTCGAGCTAGTAATGCCCAAGACAAAAGCAAAAGACTCCGCAGACGATGCTTGGAACGAGCCACTGCTCCACCTGCTCTTCAAAGAAGAAATCGAGATGCCAGATCTAATCGATTTTGTTTCTGATAACTCTGTGATAGCCATGTTGTCAAACGGGAGAAAAAACCGGGCCCAAGCTGCCGAGGAGGTTTTAACCAAAGTGAATTTGGGAACTGCTGAAGAGCCAAAAGAGACGCTAATCGGAAGTTTCTTCACTGGCACAGAGCAAGACGCATTGACTGCACTGCTCAAAGAATTCGTGGACGTGTTCGCTTGGTCTTACCAAGACATGCCAGGATTAGATCCAAACATTGTAGAACACCGGATTCCCTTGAATCCCGAGGCTAAGCCCATCAAGCAAAAGCTACGCCGAATCAAGCCAGAATGGTCTTTACAAGTCAAAGAAGAGATCGAAAAAATGCTCCGCGTCGGCTTCATCAAGGTGATCGAATACCCCACATGGCTCTCCAATATAGTCACGGTCACCAAGGCCAACGAAAAAGTGCATTGCTGCGTGGACTTCCGAGATCTCAACAAAGCAAGTCCCAAGGATGATTTTCCACTACCCAACATCGACATGTTGGTAGACACTACAACCAATTTCGAAGTCAAGTCCTTCGTGGACGGATTTGCCGGCTACAATCAAATCAAGATGGCCGAATAAGATCAAGAAAAGACAGCTTTCACAACCCCCTGGGGAACTTACTGCTACACAGTAATGCCGTTCGGACTAAAGAACGATGGGGCTACCTACCAACGGGCAGCAACCGCCCTCTTCCACGATATGATCCACAAAGAGATCGAAGTGTACGTCGATGACATGATCGTCCACTCAAAGGGATCAGATGGACAACACCTCACAGACCTGAGAAAATTCTTCAATCGCCTCCGAAAACACTCAATGAGGCTAAACCCTGCCAAATGCACATTTGGGGTTAGCCGAGGCAAAGTCTTGGGATACATGGTCACCGAGAGAGGCATCGAGGTTGATCCTCAAAAGATCAAGGCCATCATCGAAATGAGACCACCGCAAACTCAAACAGAGGTGAAAAGCTTCATGGGCCGCTGCGGCATATCGCCCGGCCACAACCAATTGACCTCCATGTGCGAGCCAATCTTCAAATCCGACGATGAAGAACGCCGACATCGAATGGAACTCAATGCCAAGATGCCTTTGAGGAAATAAAGGCATACCTTGTGAGTCCTCCGATTCTCTGTCCTCCCCACGAGGAGAAGCCACTATTGCTATACCTAACTGTGACCGACACCGCAGTTGGAGCCATGATCTGTCAAGAAAAGAAAGAGTCACGAGTCGAGAACGCCATCTACTTCGTCAGTCGAAAGTTTCAAGGCAGCGAACTCAACTACTCAGCCCTCGAGAAAACCTGCGCAGCTCTGGTATGGGTTGTCAGAAAATTACGGCACTACATGCAGTCGCACACGGTACACTTGGTGTCCAAAATGGACCCAGTCAAATACCTCTTCGACAAACCATCTCTGTCAATGAGGCTCGCCAAATGGTCTTTCTTCCTAGCGGAATTTGACATCAAGTACGTGAACCAAAAGTCAATCAAGGGACGGGCAATGGCTGAACAACTGGCTGATTTCCCAACCGACGAGGCTCGAGGCCCTGAACCACAATTTCCAGACGAGGGAATCTTTGCACTCGAAGGCAAAAATCGATGGCAACTGTTCTTCGATGGAGCAGCCAACAAAAAAGGAAACGACATTGGTATGCTCTTGGTCGATCCCAAAGACGAGCACACCCCTATCGCCATAAAGCTCAATTTCGAGGTAACCAACAATGCCGCCGAATATGAAGCATGTGCTGCCGGACTACAAGCCGCACTCGAGAGGAATGTCCAGAAACTCGAAGTTTATGGGGACTCAGCCCTCATCATCAACCAAGTTTCCAAC